>LPNX010225992.1:551848-659679 GCA_001517045.1 Pseudotsuga menziesii
CATCACTCTCTACCTATTTAAGAGTGATGATCCTCCATTGTAAAGCACATTTGGCTCATGCATAAAATAGCGAAGAAACTTGTTTTGGCTCCATACTTGAGTCTCATTTGTGGATGTATCTTGTAAATGTAGATTGGATCATGTCTTTATATTAGTCATCAAATCTTCACGTTTTGGTACTTTTTCAATTAACAATTTGTCTACAAGAATCAAACTTTGATTTGGTGAAACACCTTCTTTGATTACCTGGATAGATCTGGTTAAAGGGGGTTTTCTGTTCAAGTTTGCTTGTCATTTAATTAGAAATTTCCCTTAATCATTTTTGTGGACAGATCTGTCTTTCTCGCCATACATATTGTTTTGCAATCTAACTTCCTACATTTTCCTGGCAAGAGAGATGCATTCGAGGGTTTTTAATAATAATCTGGAACGTGAATGAATTCGTTACTTTATAGAAGTGTAATGATTATTTTGCAATACTAGGCATCCCTTGGGCATCAGTGAGTCGATCTTTCCTTTCTCTGTTATATTCTTTCCATTTGTCAACACAAATATTATTTAAAATAAAATTTTAATTTAAAATAAAAAAAATTACTAGTGCATTTCACATCTTGGGCAGATTTAAGTTTTAGATCTTTTATCTTGTTGGTTGGGCATTGGCCAAACTCTCGGCAGCCTTAGTTACAGATTTCACGTTCTTAATTATTTTTGTGGAGAGCCGAAACCCTGGGCATATAGCCTAACGTTGTGCTTGGTATATTTTTTTTTAAATCCCTGCATAAAACCCTTATAACATTATCCCCGGATAGATTTTTTCATCATATATCATTTGTGGATTGGCAAACCATTTAAATCACAGTCGCGTGGTTTGGTTTTCGGGAACCCATACTTCGAAACCATCGATCCCTGATGCATTGTGATTATGTGTTCCTGCAGATCTATTTACAAATTGTTGTTGAACTTTGGAACCCACCACGTAGAGGAGTTAAATCGATTTTGGGGCTTTCGATATTGCTTTTACTTGAGATCAAATTTGTGAGCATTTTCAGTTTTAAATATTAAAATTTTATCAAGCCCCGATCTCCAATTCATCACGATTTTGATTGCGAGTTAAAATCAATGCTAAGGACTATGATTGTGGCATCAATCTCATTTTCTTGTGCGGTCAAACTTTGAAACCCGTTTCCTCAATAGTGAAGTAGAAAATCAAGTCTGAGATTATCCATATCTATTTCGTGTCAATTCGGTTCTCTATGTATTGAAATCAAACAGCATGTGGGATAGTGTAAATCTTTACAAGGTTTCCTCTCTTTTAATAGGGATCAAATTTAATTCACAAACCTTACAGAATTAAAATCATTGTGACTACATCAGCAGTGATTTTCATTAAAGTCTAATTCTTGTGTGTCTGGGCTTTGTCATCTTAAACTTGTGGAACCCGATTATCTCAAACATTCAATAAATCGTCAAAATCATGGTCAAATGATGTCTGAGCTTGATAGTCTTTCCATTGCACACTCTTGAGACATTTGTCCAAATCGAGTTTGAGACATTTATCCAAAACTTAGGAACAGGGAGGATTTTTTCATCACAAAATAATATTTGAAAATGTCCTCATGGTACAGGAAGCAATTCATAGTAAATACCAATAAAAAATCTCAAAGTCAGGATATGGTAATCAAATTGGACATGGCAAATGCATTTGAAAAGGGAAACCATTCCTTCCTGTTCAAGGTATTAACCAGCTTTGAGTTTGATAGAAAAATTTTGAGTTGAATTTGAACATGTATAGGTTTCCCATGGATTGTGCTTCCCTGGTGAATGGGAGACCGGAAGGATTCTATAAAGCCTCCAGAGAATTCAGCAGGGATGTCTCCTCACTCTTCCTTTACATTATTATTGCAGAATTGTTGGACAGGGCTCTCGAAGAGTAAAGAATCAAAGGGTTGCATCAAGGAATCTAAATTGTTCAGGGATCCAAAAATATCTCTCATTCTCAATTTGTTGATGATACACTCCTAGAAGGAATTTCAACCATTATAGCAAGAATATTTAAAAAGGTTCTTGACAGCTATCATTTAGCATCGCGGGGGGGGCGGGGGGGGGAACTGAAAAATAAAAAATCTAAGATTTTTGGCATTAACACTGAGAGTATAAACTGTCGAGATGCTAAGGAATTCTGAATTTTGCATTTGAATTAAAATGAGCCATAATCACATATCTTGGGATTCCAAATTCTACAAGTAAGCTGGGAACAAAAGAAGGGTTCCCACTATTAGAGCTGATAAAATTGGCTGTGTTCATTACCTTATACATGTTCTCTACTCTATCGACTCCATTGGGAGTTCCAAGTAGATAAGAAATATAATCAAAAGTTGCCTCTGAAGGAGGGTAGGCAGACATACAGGAAAAAGTTCTCTTTAGTGGCTTGGGATAGGATTAAACTTATTCCCTAGATGGATTGGGAACAAAAGACTCCCTCTACAATCAAGTATAGCAATGACAGCAAAAATTCTACGGAGAAAATGGGGAATATTCCCTTCGTCACACAAATAAGTCCTACAGACTAAGAAAATATGTGAAAACCACAAACATGATAAAATCCTGTCAGTGCTCCCGCACCTTCATATTTGAGGCAGCAATTGACATGATGAGGAGCTCAACTAATGTCCCTAAGGTTCAGTGCCAGATTCTCAATTTGACGCATCCTCAGCCAAGGTGTCAAATTTACAGGTAGGTGTAAGCACGTGAAAAAATAAAAAGACCCCTTGTGTTCCAGAGTTAAGAACATATGATATAAAGAGAACCAACAATAAATAAATTAGTCCACAATTGCAAAAGTGGGTTAGTTCAAATTTGATTATATGATTATTGGGTAGCCATTTTATCAATCACTGGTCACAAATTCCCACTGACAGCATAAACCCCGATGCCAATTACACCAGGGGCTCGGTTGACCAAATGTTTCAACTCTCGTTTTACCAATGAATCAGAAAAACTAGATTCCTCACTTGCACTATTGAAGCTTTGGAGATTGATAGAATCACTTTCTGTCTTCTCAATTACGTCATTACAACATTATGCAAGCATATACTTGCGCTAAAACCCTACAATCCCACTTTTGATAAACCCTACTAACACTCAATAAGAAACGCCGAGTCGAATACACAGCAATATATATAAGTCTGCGGAATGACATACCTGCAGATGATTCGGTTAGCTTGGCCTTTTTTCTAGTCTGCATTGTTTTTCAGATACAGACCCCAAAACCCTTTAGTACGGCAGTTTTGTTGGAGTGGTACAGGCCCTGTGAAGATATTGTTGAGGCCTACTGGTCAATTGCTTGACTTCAAGCTTTGCCGAAGCTGGGGCTGGGGCAACATCAAACCAAATTTTTCTGAACAGTATTTTATAAACACCAGCGCCTGTCGGTGAAGGGGGCGTTTGGCACAAGGGTGGCAGGTACGATTAAATAGATCTTGTTTGCATATTTATGGTGTGTTTGAGGAATTAAAGCTGCTTCGCATTTGAATTTTAGATGAGTAGGAAAATTGTATTGAAAGTTAAATCTTCATTGTAGTAGTGTAAATGTCATAGGTGTTTTGAGCTAAAGGTTTAAATGTAAGATGTTTTTATTTTTAATTTATTTGAGGTTTTTTTATTTGTTTTTATATGATAGGTTGGAAATTTTAGATTAATTTAAAAATATACATATAATGTAGGTGTTTTTTGAGATATTTAAGGATGTTGAATCTATTTATACATTCAAAAACATAAATTTACTATATCACAAAAAATCAAAAATATCTAACAAGTATATTCTTCTTAAAAATATATTAATGTACGGCAATTTGAAGAGATTTCATTAAATTTAGATTATTAATTAAAATAATTTTAAATATATGATTAATTAGTGTGGAGAAAGATTAGATTTTTTTAATGTTTAATAAAGTTACATGAATTTTTTATTAAAATCATGATGAAATAAGAATATACATAATATATATAAAAAAATACAATAAATGTTTTTCAACTCTTTACATAGAATGTTGAATGTATTACTTAGATTTTAATTTATTGCATCGAGAGAAGCAAGGTGCTTTTAGCCCATTATGGGGGAGATCCTATCAGGTTAGTTACCTTATGCTAGCTGACATAAAAAAACATTATGTTAACGACCATAAATAAATAAAAATAAATAAAAAATTATATTGTAGATTCATATATTTATACAGTGTCCATCTTAAACGTGGATCTAGAAAGCATCGAGAGAGATATTCAAAACAATTAATGATTAGTGGAAATGCTAAACTCTTTTTTTAAAAATATTCAACCTTCTTTTTTATTTTGATATATTATTTAATTTAAGTATTAAATTGCTAAATATAGGATTGTGAATGGTAATTTTTTTAAATGATAATTAGTTTTTATTACATCGAGAGAAGAGGTGCTCTCCAATTCGGTATGGGTGAGCTCTCCAATTCGGTATGGGGGAGATCCTGTCAGGTTAGTCACGTTATGCTAGTCGACATAAATAAAAAATATTAAAAAATGAAAAATAAAAAATGTAAATTACATATCGACTTAAATAAAATATAAAAATAAAAATAAACTAGTATAAATCCATTTTAAACCAAATCTATCAAGTATCGAAAGTATCGAGAGAGATCCAAATGGTAAAAAAATGTACACCTCGAGAAATTGGATCCCTCTCTTGATAGCGCTGGGTTTAAATGGATCTATGCTAGTTTTTAAATTAAAATCTTAAATGATTATGATGATAGTTAATAAAGTCTATAGAACTAAATTTGGTCTATCAAACCTTAAAAAGAAAAAGAGTCATTTGGTTTTCTTTAGAATTTTATTTGTATGCTTAAAAAGCTTTAAGAAAGGCATTCTTAAACCAACATAAATCCATCTCAAACTCAAATCTACCAAGCACTGAGAGGGATCCAATTGGTTTTCTTTAGAAATTTATTTCTATGCTTAAAAAGCTTTAGCATTTCTAAACCAATAAAGATCCATCTTAAACTAGGATCTACTAAGCACCGCCCAGAGGTATCCAATTTATTGAGGTGTCAATTTTTTTATCTTTACTTGTTTACATTTTAGAAAAACTTACACTTGAGTTTGGGTGGATTTATGTTGTTTTTTATTTTTATTTTATTTTACAAGTCAACATGGATTTTTTAATTACTTTTCGTTTGGTTTTGATTTTTTATTTTATGAGCCGACGTGAATTTATTTTTTTAACTACTTTTTATTTATTTTTTTGTAGTGTTAAGTTATGTACGTGACAACATCTCCCCCGTATTCAGTTGTAGAGCACCTCGCTACTCTCGGTGCAATCACCATGGTTATGATGAGTTCAAAGGTTAGGAAAGTCAGTATTGTAGCAAATGTTTTGAAATTGTGCTCTAATGTAGGTGTATGCATGACAATCTATGAAAAAAAGTGATTTTCATCTTCAATCCTCTTTATGTCACAAAGATGGCGGAATCTTTCATACCAAGGCATTTTAGGAATTGCCCAGCACCATGTTTCACTGCAGATCTCATGAGGGTTTGTTCTTATTTTAGCAATGTTGATTTTCTTCTTTACACTAGTTAAAATATAGAGATACTTTCGATGTTCTATATTTTGGCTGATCACCTTCTTGGAATATCTTAATTTTCTCTTATCCTCTAACTCTTTATCACACCACATTTTTCCTTAAATTTAGATGTAATAACACTTTTAATATTATCGTTGTTTTGCAAAGTGACCTCTTCCTCAACTTTCCAATAGTTTAGTCGAGACTCGGCATCTTTATGCCAACCTCGCTTAAGTTTTGGATAGTTTTGACTAGAGTGTGAAGCAATCTTAGGAAGCCTCTTGTATATTATGTTGTTTATCGTGTTCTTGTACATTATGTACCTGGTCATAACCATGCCCTCAATCAAGGAGAGACTCATTCTTTTATATGGAGAATGGGAGAGGGTGTACAGCCTTTACTTTTGAGATTATATGTTACAAAGTACTTTTGGATTTGCTCTATCACTCTCCAAGATTCTTTATAGATACTATAACCACAAACTTCACAACCATATAGCAAGCGATCAAGCGATCAATCATGCTTAATATGTAGATTTGGTTTATTCCCAATTCAACATGCTCTATGATTTGATCCCCAATGCTACCCATCCCTCAAATGGACCATCAAGAACAACCATGGAAACCCATGTCAATGGTGTGGTAGGCTCCGTTAAAACACAACATGCGACCTAATCGACTGGCCAACAAGGTCAGTAGGCATTTACCTGAGTTCCATCACAGACTAAAGCAAACACCAGAACTGCACCTTCTCTGGTACAATCCTCTGAGGTGAGTACGGTTCAATCTGATTCACCTCAATAATCCAAAGGTAAGAAGATAAAGAAAGGTAAATATAGAAAACATTATAATCAATGGGAGAACAACAAATCCCAAGAACTAGCCATCGAAACAAAACCAAAGAGAAATGCAAAGTTTCCCTTCCTAATTTATGGACACAACCACTACACGAAGGACTAGCCCCGTCGTGAGGAAGTCACTAAATATATTAAAGGAAACTCCCAACCTGCAGTGTTAACGAACCCTTTCCCACCACCACAACAGCAAATGGTTGCTCAAAATATTTCCCCTTAGTAAGGCTTTAATGTTGATCATCCCCTAAAAGAGGATGCTTCCTCGAGTGTCAATATCTTCATGTGAAATGAGGTGGTTAGTCTGATGACTAGGTCACTGACATATGATCCCCCTCAAGAAAATGACTACTAATAGAGGTGCTCCTGACAAGCCCTTCGCCTCCACTACCCCTCCACCTCGAGCCCTCTCCAAACATAGAAGTTCATTTCTAACTCAGTGTTGCACCCACCCAATAACACAATTCAAAAATCAACATTTAATCGAAGTACTTTTGCTACCCAAAACTACAACATCATTGAAGATTTGGCCCAAGCACATTGTGCTATTTCGACACTCAAAGTTCTACAAAATTTTCCTACCCAACGTAGAGCCCTGTTGTCATCCATTGGGGATGTGGACCTAGAAAATGTAACACAATCAAGTTTAATATGGAGTATTTTAAACCGAGGCTCTCCCACCAACTTGCATTCCAAATAGACACCATTGTCCGTGGGAAGAATATCCATCGTACCATTTTGGATGAAGGAGCCTTGACTTGTGTTATGTCCTTGTCCTACTGGAAATCCATTGGCTCTCCTAACCTTAACATGTCTCCCACCACTCTTAAAGCATTCGATGGACATGGTTTCAAGCCTTACGTACTTTTACAATCGTTAACCATGGAACTAGGGGGGGAAACTGCTTCTATTGATGTGGAAGTGGTTGACGCATCCCTTGATTATAATATATTGCTTGGTCATAGTTGGTTTTATATGATGACCACCATCGTATCCTCTATCTTTCGCCTTGTCCAGTTCCCTTACTAAGAGAAAATCATGACTGTCAACCAACTCGACTACACCCAATCTTCAGAACAATACATCCAATAACGTCCCTTTCTTGGCAGATTCCACACCTAATTATGAGAGTGTGGGGGTAGGTGTCCTTAAGGATTTCTCACTTGTGGGAATTTTTCTCTTATCCACCATGGATCCCCCCCGATATATTTCCATGGTTAATATGATTTCAACTATGGTACACCAATCCCTTGAATCCTTTGACCCTTGGGTAGTACATAGTCCCTCCAAACTTGAAAAACTTGGTGACACCATGTCGCTCAGTCCCATTGAGGAGGTATATCATTGATTCAACCTGCCTCTTATGACACATACTCTGATGATAAACATCTTGTGGCATCAGACCCCTATTCTCGACCATCCTGGTTAGACTCTTATGCACCCTCTTTGGATGATCTCTCATCGACTTTTTTGTTAGACGAATCTATAATGGAGATTATGAACCTAGATGAGACACCATGGGAAGACAATCACCATCGATCATCTTTCCTTCCATCGATGGACATGGTATAGTGATATCAAAGCTATTTTTTCACCTGATATTGTCAAAAACCCTCTCTCCCTATCCTTACTCAAGACACTATATCTGAAAGAAATTTAGGGAACGTCATGCCCACCTTTCTTATCGACATATTAGTGAAACCCGGTATCATGGAATATATCCAACTTGGCCAAAATTTCTCGCTTGAAGAGGTTAGATCTTATACGACCTTTTTTCGAGAATTTTGCGATGTTTTTGCTTTATGTTATGAAGAAATTCCAGATATTGATGCTTCCATCATAGTTCATGAGATCATGACCTACCCGGGAGCTAAACAAGTCCAACAAAAACTCCACCTAGTGCACCATGGGAATACTGCTTCCATTAAGGTGGAAGTATAAAAAAATTTGAAAGTTGGTTTCATATATCTTGTACCACTAACTAAATGGGTTTCTAATATTGTCCTAGTTATGAAAAAACAGGGGACTATTAGAGTTTCTGTTGACTATAGGGATCTTAATCAAAGTGTCATCTTTTCATTCATGGATGTTTTTTTCTGGCTATAATCAAATCGACATACTCCCATTTGACCAACATCAGACAACTTTCATCTTCCCTATGGTAACCTTTGCCTACTATAAGTTACCTTTCAATCTGAAAATTACTAGGGACACTTTTCAATGGGATATGTCATGTTCCTTTCAAAACATCAAGCATATATTGGAGCATTATCTCGATGATTTACTTACTCATTCCACTTGTGGTGAAGATCATCATGAGCATCTTAAAGTTATTTTTCTTCGATGCCACCACTACATCGCTTGAATCCACACAAATGTATTATTTGTGTTGAAGATGGAAGACTCTTGGGCTTCATTGTCTCCATGATCCAGGAGGATATTGGTGGCCACCCACCTATTCCACTTGGACACCCACCATTTTTTCTTTCAGTTTTTCAGTTTCCTTAATTGTAGCACAATTTACTATTTTTGGCAGTTTCCGAGTCCTAAACTTCTGGAGTCGTTTTGAGGCCCTAAATGACATTTTTTCGACATCGAATGGTTAAGCAATTATGGGTCCATTCTAGACTCAAATTTTGTCGTTTATGGATGTAGTCCTTGAATAGATCTTTCTAACGATGTATCATGTGGTTCAAACGAAGGTAGTATGCCAAATTTACGACCGTGGGAAATTGATGTACCAAGTTACCCAACTGGGCCCATATTCTGGTGTTTCACATCCTAGGGTTAAGTTTTTGGATGTGTAGGGTTTCCATTGTTTCTCAATAATATATAGGCCTTCGAGCCTCATTGTAACAGAGAGTTTAGAGGCATGTAGCCTCCACATCTCTTCTCAGAGATAAGCTACCAGCAGCACTCTAGCTAGTTTATTTCCAATATGTATGTAAACAAGTTTCAGTTCTTGGATTAATGAAATGAAGTGTTATTTCCATTGCATCTTTGTTTCTATGGTTATTTGTGTATTATGTTGTGTTCCTGCATAAATCTGGATCACTTCAAGGATAGGATTATGATTGATCCCTCAAAGATCAAGGCTATTATGTCATTGCCTCCTCCTACTTCCCTCCTCCAACTTCAAAGTTTGCAAGGGAAGGAAAACTTTGTATGTTGTTTTGTCTGTAACTATGCAGAACTTACAAAAGGATTCATGCATTCGCTAAAAAAGGATGTCCCTTTCATTTGGGATGATGAATATAAACACTCATTTGATGCCCTAACGCATGCATTTACTCATGCTTCATTATTACATCCCCAAACTATATGCAATACTATATCCTTTACCTTGTCGTGTCCATTTCCAATATTGGGATGGTATTAGTTGAAGAAGAAGATGATGACCAAGAAAATGTGGTATATTACTTAAGTAAGGGCCACTTGGGCCCGAAAATTCGGCATTCGCATGTTGAGAAGTTGCCTTTGACATCTGTCATCACTGTCCAAAGATTTTGTCCCTACAATTTGCTTCGCAAGACCACAATTATTACAGATTCCAATCCCATGTACCATATTTTGAATTGGCAAGTACCACGGGGGAACTATTCACAATGGATCATTGTTCTCCAAGAATTTGATCTCAAATTTGTAAAGTCAAAAACCAAGAAATCATTGGTTTTTGTTGAGCTCACATGTGACCTTCCCCGTATTGATGAACAAACTAATCCCATCGATTCTCTTCCTGACGATTCATTATTCCTTGTTAGTATGTTTCATACTTAGTATGGATATATCACTTTGTATCTTTAAACCCAAAGGTTTTGGCCCAAATTATCCCATGAATATCATTGTCAAATTATCCATCACACGAAACACTACCTTATTGCTGGCAACACTTTGTATCGGCGTGGCATTGATTCTTCTCTACAACAATGTTTAACCCACGAAGAGGTTAAACATGTCCTTAATGGCTATCACTCTGGAGCATTCGAAGGTCACCTTTTTGGCATGGCTACAACCTTGAAAATATTATGCACTAGGTACTTCTGGCCATCGATCTTTAAATATTATATGGAGGTTGTTAATAAGTGCCCCCCTTGTCAAGTATTTCATCCCAAAAAGTGCTCTCATCCCACTCCACTTCATCTAATGGTTGTTGTCGGCCCTTTTGCAAAATGGGGCATTGATTTTATGCTTTGTAAGCCTACCTCGATCAGGGGCCATGGTTATATTATAGTCATAGTTGACTATTTTACTAAATGGAGGCTATGCCTATAGTGGAAAATGATGGAAACAATGTTACCATGTTTGTGTTTGTGGATGTAAAGTTGTAGAAATTTCCATCTTCATGTACATCTTCTCCCAAGGTATAGTCCAAAAGGAACTGAGAAATCTAGTGTTTCTATTTAAGATGATGCTCCTTGGTGTCCCAAATAGTACCCAAACTTTTTTCAAAAAACATGTTTGATGCATCTTGTCCCTCAATGTCCTTTCTACAAGGCATGATAATGCACACCTTACTAAACTTGTTATCTGCCAAAAGTATATAATTAGTGGTAGTTAACTATACTTGTTAACTACCACAAATCCATTGACATGATCTCTGATGGTTTAGTAGGTATGTGTAAGGGATGATATAAACCTTGCTTTTTATTAATAGGTTTCTTGGCACACTAAAGTGTGCATCCTTTAATAAATTGGGCTGCATATTCTTGCATCGTAGGCCAATACACATGCCTCTGTAAATTGGCAACTGTCTTCCCAAAACCAAAATTCCCTTCAACTTTAGAGATGTGTGCCTTTTATGATAAGTTGGAATCTTTCACCTTTAGGAACACAAAGCTTATCTAGCTTATATAACAACCCATCTTGGAGATGATAGTCAACCTTATTGTAACCTAATATGACATGAACATGATCTTGATACTATTGAAACACCTCTTTAAAATCCTCATATGTAGTGTATGCCTCTTTGTATGCATCGTCAGTGAAAGGATCCATGTGCACAAGAATCCCCGTAGTTATGATATTGGGTGTGGGTGGCTTTAAAAGTGTGTTTTTAAACATATTAGTGTGAATTTGATTATATATGATGATTAGAAAAAAATGTTGTAAACACCCCATCCACTTGTAGTGTTTGGTTTTTTGAAGCTTACTCTGGTCCTACAATACTACAATGGCTTGTGAACAATGTGCATGACGATTTCCTTACCCATCAAACAATGCTTTTGTCTCTTAACAACTTGAACCAAAGCATATATTTCTGTCATATGTAGGGGAGTTTAGGAATCCACCATGGAAATTTCAAAATGATATCATATTAACTTACATCCTTACATTAGGTTGCTCTGATTACATATGAACTTGCATCCATCTCTACTTCAAAAGGCTTCCACAGATTTGGAAATGCAAAAATCGGTGCTAGACTAATATTTCAAGTAAACTCTTCAAAATCTTTCTATTGATTCTTTCCCCACTGGAATTTGTTTGGTTTGTTGTAATGGCAAAAAGTGGTGCAGGCACATCTAAAACGGATGCTATAAACTTTCGTAGGTAATGTGCTACTACTACAAATCTCCTAACTTCAATGACATTAAGAGAGTCAACACTCGAAGTTGGCCTCTATCTTTTGAAGAACAATCATAAGTTTCCCTTTATCAAACACATATCCCATATACACTGATGACTGTTAAGAAAATACACAGTTCTTAATATTTGCCAGCAATCAACTCATTTTTAGGGTCTCTAACACCTACAGGAGATGTTAGTATACGTGCTTCCTAGGTAGATCTATAAACCAATATATTATCTAAGAACATTGTTACATATTAATCTAGAAAGGGACACAATACATCATTCACTCAACACATAAATGTAGTTGGTGCATTACATAAATCAAAAGGCATCGCAAATCAGTCATATACACCTTGCCTTGTCTTGAAGGTGAACTTCCGGTTGTCTTATTCTTTAACTTATAACTAGTGGTATCCTAATTTGAGATCCAACTTGGTGAAGTACTTGGCATGCTACAACTAATCTAGCAAGTCATCGATCCTAGATAAAGGGTATTGATTCTTGAGGATCTTATCCAAAGACTTATAGTCGATACATATTCTCTTACATTGCTTAGTGACTCTTGGCTTTGCATCCTTGTTTAACCACCCCAATGGATATGGGTGGAGATGGTCATGAATCTCAAATTCAAGATTACTTGATAGATGATCTACTATGAGGCTGATCCATGAAAAAAACAAAAAAGAGCATCTACCTTCATCTCCATGACCTACATCTTGGCATCTTGGGATGGACACTACTTACGTTCACCTCCTTTTGAATAGTAATGCATAGCACATCTTCATCTACATTCAAGATTATCTCTACTTGGTTGCTTGAATGTATGGCTAGCATGTTCTCTTTCTTGGCATCCTTCTTTTGGTCATGTAGACTTAAATATATATGTTGCTCCCAACACTTATCTTGGGTTTGGTATTCAATATTGCAATGATTATAGTGGTTGTTTATATCCTTGTAATGATGTGCTATGGTTGTTGTATTCTTATCATTCACTTTCCAATTTCTTTCCCTCCTTGGAAGCATCTCGGTGTTCTTTCTACCTAGAACCACTTGGATATCCTTTTTCTTGTCCATATTATCCATATATTGTGCCTCCCATATACTTATGGAGTATTTATAGGTCCTTGGGAGATATATCCAACATAATGGCTTGTTTTATAAATGTAGTGTTGTACTCTTGCACACCACACCCTTACTTTTTCTAGAAGCAATGTCAAAGATCCATCAGTCCTCTCCATACCTAATAGGATATAATTAGGACTTAATGATGGTTTTAAACACCTCACACTTAGTTACCAGGGGAGTTCCCTCCAACTTAAGCATGTTCATGTGGCTTTCCCACCACGTTTGGGTATGGATCTCTAACTCTTATTGGACTGATGAAATATTTTTCTTTTATCCTATGTTATGAACACTAAAATAAACTTCTCACTATTGCAACCATTGATTCAATTTAACAACATCAATCTCACCATGGCAAATATTAGTGTTCACTTTTCCTTTCACTTTGAACAAACACTGGTAAGAAGTGATCGCATTAGAGTTGGGTCTCTCTCTTTCTCTAGCGTTTTTTTACTCGTTTTATAGGTCTTTGTTATCTCTAGATTTTATGTCTAAGCTAGCTTTTGAGTTACAACTATCAAAATCATTAAGAGGTCCAAACTTGTTCTCTAAAGCTACCATGACAATGGCCATGCTACTAGAGATGTTGATGACTTGTGTTTCTAGCTTTAAAATCTCTCCTCCAAATCATTATATGGATTGTTACTATAGTCATCCACCATGGATAGGGTTTTAAGATTTCTTTCTTACACTAATTCCTAGATACTACAAATTCCCACAAAATCCCCAATTAAAGCTTCTATAATACTAATATTATTTGTAGAATTCCATGGATATCCCTAGAATAGTTCATCAAACAAACATTACAATGTTTGCAATCTATTATTATGCAACGTTTTACTTAATTAGATTTCCTTTATGTTAGCACACAAAATATTGAATTAAATTGAAACTTTTATCAATTAACACAAGCAAATAACACATTATCCATGCAACGAACATAAGATGCACCCTAGGGAAAACCTAACTAGAAGGCGAGGCCTAAGCCTTTCTCTTTTCTTCTAAGTTATGAAATGCAAATACAAAGTAAACACACTTGCGAGGAGTTTCATTGGACACTATGTATAGTATGGTTGTTAAAGGATCTTCCACTTGCTATATACTGCTATGAAATTCCATTCATAGATACGCTTATCAATTATGGAACAATAAACAATACAATAATAATGGAACCTCTTCCTTTCACAGTGGCATGATATTTAACATTCCCTAATAGTTGTTCAAGGTTAGGGTTAGAGTATTTGCATGCCTCAACTCTTGACCAAGATTAGGGTTTTGGACACTCTGGAATCTTATTAAAAGTCCACATGTGACTAGCTTCACATCTATGAGTAATGGAAGCTAATATGGTATCCACTCAATATCATGTTGGTCAGGTGGATAAGTCAACTTGTAGGAGGAATAACCTATTGTATAGACTCCAATTGAGGAGATGTTTGCATAGTTGGAAAGCTCTTAATATGTATAACAATGTCAAGAGGCTAGGAATTTTGTTTGCAAATTTATGCCCCCAAAAAATTTCATTTAAACCCTCAAACATGTTCCTAAAGTTTATGGACCCTAAATCACCAAAGTGAGACCCACCCCTAAAATGAGCCCTACAAGTCAATAGCTCCAACTTTTCCACACAAAAAAGTACCAAAATAGAAGGTAAATATACAATGATCCACTTAAGATCATTCTTAATGAGGTGTGCATGTGTTGAAGATGTGTAATATTCAACTAAAGATTTAAAAAATAAAATAAGACATAAAATAAATAAGTATTTGGCACCATATTCACAATTAGAACTGCCTTAAAAGAGAAAACGGTTGTAATCCAACAACATATCCAATCTTGGAGAGGTCCAATCTTGTTTTCTAAACCTACCACAAGGATGGCCATGTTAGTAGAAATGTGAATGACTTGTGCTTCCAGCTTTAAAAATGTCTCCTCCAACCCACTTACGGATCACCACTATAGTCATCCACCATGGTTAGGGTTTTAAGACTTCTTTCTTATGTCAATTCCTAGATACTGCAAATTCCAACAAAAAAACAAAATAAAAGCTTCTCCAGTACCAATATGATTTGTAAAATGCCATGGATATTCTACTGGAATAGTTCATCAAATAAAACTTATAATGTTATGCAACTTTTTACTTTAGATTCCCATATTTAATACTACTAGGTCAACACACAAAATATTGAGTTAAATTGAAATATAAATCAAATAAGAAAAGCAAATAACACATTATACATGCAATGAACACAAGCTATACCATAGGAAAGACCCAACTAGAAGGTGAGGCCTATGCTTTTCTCTTCTCTTCTAAGTTATGAAATGCAAATACAAAGAAAGTCCACTCACAATGGAATTGCCTTGGACACTATGGACAATATGGATGCTATAGGATCTTCAAATGCATATATTATGCTCCAAAATACCACTTCCAAATACTCTACCCAAATGTGGAACAATAAAAAATACAATAAGAATCGTACCCATTCCTTCCATAAGGGCATGATAATTAACATGGCCTGATTGTTATATAGCGCTAGGGTTAGGGTATTTACATGTCTAATCTCTTGATTAGGGTTAGGATTTTTTACCCTCTAGAATCTTATTGAAAGTCGACACATGGACTAGCTTCACATGTGTGACTAATGGAAATTAACATGGTATCCAGTTGATATCATAGTGATTAATATGATAGGTCAACTTATATGAGGCATAACTTCTCACTGTTGGAAATCTCTTGATGTGTAGGACAATGTTGACATGATAGGAACTTTGTTATCAAATTTTTGACCCCCAAAACATTCATTTAGGTCCTCAAACATATTCCTGGACTTTACGGACCCTAAATTTCCAAAGTGGGACCTACCCATTAAATGGGCCCTACATGTTAGTAACTCCATTTTTCCACCCAAAAAGTACCAAAATAAATAATTATCCATTTAGGATCAATCTCAATGAGGTGTACATGAGTTGAAGATCTGTAATATTTAGCAAAATATTTAAAAACTAAAATAGGACATAAAATAAATAGGTATTTAACAACATCTTCATCGTCATAATTTCCCTAAATGAGCAAATAGTTGTAATCTAATAACATACCATATATTTTGGTTTACTTGTAAGTCTTCACGTGCATGTATTATAACTTGAGAAAGATTGACCAATAAGAGCTTAAAGAGGAATTGAATTGCCAGTAGAAATTGTTGAAATATTGTAACTTCGAAGAATATTCTAAACGTATTTTATTGTTGTAATCTATCAAAGATGTTTTATTCCTCTGTCGGGATGCTATTATTGGATTTGGTCATCATAGAGTCATGAGTTAAAACCTACATTGTAAGTTGGGTCAATAGAACCTTCAAGAATATAATATTATATTGTTTTGTGTCTTCCTAGGTGAAGTAGGCCCAGTAAGATTGTTGGGGTCGACCTGCCATGGAAAAAGTCAAGTGGAAGACAAAGTATAAAATAAGAGTTGTGTTCCTCATTTGAACACACTCACTCACTTGTGTATAGCGCATAGGAGAGAGAGAGAGAAAGAGAGATCTGCTAGGATAAGGAGCACTTGTTTGGGGTTTTGTCTTTGTACTTTTGATACATATATATAGAAGAATTTTTGCTGGGTTTCTTTCCCTTAGAGGGTTTCCCATGATAAATACGTGTCTATCTTGAGATTGTGTTTCTTTCAGTGATCCTGCATATGCTATTGTTGTGAAATTGAATTGAATACTAATGATATCTAGCTTACAATATGGAATCTTAACATGATATTGGAGCTAGGATGAATAGGACAATTTTCATAAGCTGAAACTCTCTCTCTTCTCCCTTCAACAATAAATTAGGGTTTCTGTCAAAGTTGGAATTTTGGAGATCTAATTGCATAGAAAGCTAAAATCTTCCTAGAGCGCATCTATTGAGCCCTAGATTGAATTTTTTGAGTGGGTAGATCTCCAGGAAATTCAAGCCCTAGTTTGGCTTTGGACCATAAAACTGTAAAAAACTAGAAAACCAGAAAATTGCATAAACCGCAAATCAGAATCACGGAAGTCAATTTTGAGAGGTGAAGATTTAGAATGTCAATTTGCCTCAGTTAAGCGCATCTCCTGGTAAGGTCGGTTTTGCCTTTTGAGAGATTTCATTTTTAATGGCCTCCTGTATAAGATGGCCTCAAGCACTAAGCTTGAGGATAAGCCAGAAGACATAGAGAAATTTCGAGCATGGAAATATATGATTGGCCTCATTCTTAGAAAGAATGATCTTGACAAATACATCAAAAGAGAAGTTGCAGAACCTGAAGAGGATGAAGCTAAGGAGAAGTAGAAGAAGGACCTAATTAGGGCAATGAGGATCATTGTTGATTCTATCAAACATCACTTGAGTCCTCAGGTGTCATCCAAAGAGACCCTGAAGGATATGTATGATTCCCTATCCATAATGTATGAAGGAAGGAACACCAATAGAAAGATGAATTTGAGATCTCAATTGAAGAGTACCAAGATGAGCCAAGGAGAATCCATCCAAGACTACTTCACAAGGGTCTCCCAGTTCAAGGAGCAACTAGAAGCCATTGGAGACTCCCTTGATGGAGATGAGCTAGTTATGAATGCTCTCAATCGTCTCAGTAGACCTTGGGATTCTTTCATCCAAACTATGTTTGCTAGAAAGGAAAGCATGAAGTTTGACATTGTATGGGAAGATTGCATCCAAGAGGAGGCTAGAGTATGTTAGTTTTTCAACATTAAGCTAGCATTATTAGGATCTTTAACTGAGAGAATAACAAGTACAGCAATCAAACACAAGAGACAATGAACACAGTGTTTTTCCTCAGGGAAACCATAAATGGAGAAAACCCCGCAACTTCCTCAGAGATAGAATCAACACCAAAACAGCAAGTGATCTCCCGACAGCAGTAATCTTCTTCTTGTCTAGCCCCAGTGTCTTCTCCTTCCTCAACTATGCACTACACTTGAGTGTGTATGAGTTGTGTGATAAATAGAGACTCCAGTTCTCTATTTATACTAATCCTGACATGACTAAAACCCTACCAGGGCTAACCTCTACTAGGAGAGTCTAATAACCCTAGTGCCCCGAAACTGCGGGGACTTTAACCCTTAGACAATCGGAGGGTTACCCACAATGACTTGACATGACTTGTTTACATTATTGATCATCTTGATCGGAACATCGGGGCATGACAACATGATTCAATTACATTATTGATCCAGGAGGATATTGGTGGCCACCCACCTATTCCTCTTGGACCCCCACCATTGTTTCTTTCAGTTTTCCAGTTTCCTTAATTGTAGCACAATTTACTATTTTTGGCAGTTTTCGGGTCCTAAACTTTCGGAGCCATTTTGAGGCCCTAAACGACGTTTTTTGGCATCGAATGGTCGAGCAAATATGAGTCCGTACCGGACTCGATGTTTGCTATTTATGGATGTAGTCCTTAAACAGATCTTTCTAACAATATATCATGCACGTCAAACGGAGGTAGTATGCTAAAGTTACGACCCCAGGAAATTGATGTACCAAGTTACCGAATGGGGCCCACATTAAGGCGTTTCACGTCCTAGGGTTAGGTTTTTGGATGTGTAGGGTTTCCATTGTTTCTCAATAATATATAGGCCTTCGAGACTCATTGTTACATAGAGTTCAGAGGCATGTAGCCGCCACATCTCTTCTTAGAGATAAGCTACCAGCACTTTAGCTAGTTTATTTCCATTATGTATGTAAACAAGTTTCAGTTATTGATTAATAAAATGAAGTGTTATTTCCACTGCATATTTGTTTCTATGGTTATTTGTGTATTCTGTTGCGTTCCTGCATAAATTCGGATCAATTATAGATACATCCCGGAATAAACATCGGGTTACAATACATAAGATACATAGATTAATACATTCTGAAGTTACAATACATCAACACTCCCTCTTAACTAGGAAGGTATTCTTTCGACACAATTTTCAGTACTGGTCTTCTTCTCTGTATCAGCTGGATCATCTTGTCATCTACATCTCAAGTCATCTTCGTCTTCAAATCATCTTTATCTTTAAGTCATCTTCATCTTTGAATCTGGATCATCTCTCGATCTGGATCATCATGGGACATCATCACTGGATCTGGATCATCATCACTGGATTTGGATCATCACTGGATCTGGATCATCACTGCTGGATCATCATCACTGGATCTGGATCATCACTGGTGCTATCTCATGATTCTTCTCGTCACAGGAAGTTCTACAGAGCCAACCCTTTTTCATGCTGGTTGTAGGCCTAGCCCCCATGTAGGTCTTCTTCAACACTTATATCTGACCTACTCGTCAGAAAGGCATAGTACTCACATCCATCTAGGCTGGAACACATCCTGCTCACAATGATGGAAGATTTCTGCACTTCCATCCAGGCCAGAACACATCCTTCTCACAATAATGGAAGATTTCCTCACTTTCATCCAGGCCAAAACCACATCCTGCTCATAATGATGGAAGAACTCTGTTATTCCACCTAGGGCGGAACCACATTATGCTCACAAAGATGAAAGACTCTCATCCAGGCTAGAACACATCCTGCTCACAATGATGAAAGATTTCTGCACTTACATTCATCCAGGTGGGAACACAACCTGCTCACAATGATGAAAAGGCTCTGCACTTACATCCGTCCAGGCGGGAACACATCTTGCTCACAATGATGGAAGGGCTCTGCACTTACATCCATCCAGGCGGGAAACACATCCTGCTCACAATTATGGAAGGGCTCTACACTCACATCTGATCTTGTAGGAACCAATCCTATAGTCATATCAAAATGGCCCCCAGTCCTCCTCGACTAAGCTACCTGGTAACTGACCAAGTGCCTCCATTCTCCTAGAGAATGGCAGTTACCCTTACATCCAATCTGCTCGTTGGAATGGCCAACACTCACATCTGACATGGAAGGAGCTTAATCCTTTAGCCATGACAGAATGGTTCATCCCTTAGATCTGATCAAGTGGGAACACATCCCTCTATCACATCAGAATGGCTTCTCAGTCCTAGATTGAGTTTTCTTGGTACCTCACCAGGTAACTCCATTCAAAGAATGGCAATTGCCCTTACATCTGTCCTACTTGACAGAATGGCCAGCACTCATATCTGACATGGAAGGAAGCAATCCTGTCACCATGACAGAATGGCTCAGACCTTATATCTGACCTACTCGTTAGAATGGCTATGGATCTCAGCACTCATATCTAACATGGAAGGAACCAATCCTCCCACCATGTCAAAATGGCTCATCCCTTACATCTAACCATGGAAGGAACCAATCCTCTCACCATGACAGAAAGGCTATGGGTTTCATCACTTTCCCTTGGAGGAAATCTCGATTTGGAGAACACCAAGCTTCTCCCTGAAGTACTCGAACTTCACCCTAGCCAATAGCTTTGTCAAGACATCAGCGATATGTTCCTCCATCGCAACATACTGGAGCTTCACTGCTCCCCTCTGCACCATATCCCTGATATAGTGGTACTTGATCTCGATATGCTTCGACTTGTCATGGAACACTAGATTCTCTGACAACTTTACGCAACTATGGTTGTCATAATGTATACAAGTAGCATCCAATTGGAGATCAAATAAATCAGAC
Source organism: Pseudotsuga menziesii (assembly GCA_001517045.1). Lineage (NCBI taxonomy): Eukaryota > Viridiplantae > Streptophyta > Pinopsida > Pinales > Pinaceae > Pseudotsuga > Pseudotsuga menziesii. The sequence goes on from LPNX010225992.1 coordinate 572,616, forward strand.
AGTAGCTTCCGTAGCCATACTGCCTCACAACTAGCCGAACAAGCTGCGACATACTCTGCTTCAATTGTACTCAGTGCCACATAGGATTGCTTCCTGCTAAACCAAGAGATCACCCCTGATCCCATACTGAAGCAACACCCTGAAGTGCTCTTCCTATCGATGGCACTGCCTGCCCAATCTGAATCAACATAACCCTCTAGGTTAATCTTCTGATTCGCATCGTACTTGAACCCATAATCAACTGTACCCCTCAGGTACCTTAGAATATGCTTTGCAGCAATCAAGGGAACATTTCTCGGATCTGTCAAGAACTGGCTCAAGGTGTTCTTAGCAAAGCAAATGTCTGGTCTCGTGTTCGTCAGGTACATCAATGACCTAATCATCTGACGATACATCGTACCATCAACCGACTCTGATGAAGCATCGCTCAATAACTTCAGGTTGGATGCCATAGGTGTGGCCATAGCCTTGCAGTTCATCATCCCAAACCTCTTCAGGATCTCTACTACATACTTCCCTTGTCCAAGGAAGATTCCATCTGTACTCTGCCACACCTCCATACCTAGAAAGTAATGCATCATCCCCAAGTCCTTCATTTCGAACTCGGCAGCAAGCTTTCTCTTTGTATCAGTAATCAACCCATCTGTACCTGTTACAAATAGATCATCTACATATAGTAGAAGCATCACTGGGTTGCCATCTTCAACCTTGTAGTAAAGGTTGGAATCTGCTTTACTCTTGGTAAAGCCCAAACTGGATAGAAAGCTGTCAATTATACCATACCAGGTCATGGGTGCCTGTTTCAAACCGTACACGGCTTTCTTCAATCTGCATACATGAGACTCTCTGTCATGTGTCTCAAAACCGAGTGGTTGTTCTACATACACTTCCTCTTCTACTACACCATTCAAGAAAGCAGTCTTGACATCCATTTGGTGTATCTTCCATTTCATCACTGCAGCCAGAGCAAGTACCGATCTGATGGAAGTGTATCTGGCTACAGGTGCAAAGGTTTCTTCATAATCTATTCCTTCTTTCTGAGAGAAACCCCGTGCCACAAATCTTGCTTTATATTTTTCAATGCTGTCGTCTGCAGCATGCTTGATCTTGTAGATCCATTTGGAAGTTACAATTGACTTCCCTTTTGGTCTTGGGACAACATCCCAAACATCATTCTTCATGATCAATTCGTATTCTTCGATCATAGCATCCTTCCATTCTTTCCATTCTGTCGCTTCTTCGTAACTGGAAGGTTCTTTATCAATGAAATCACATAGTAAAGCTACATACTCGGAGCAGGATCTGGTTCTCTTTCTTTCTCTGTGATTCTCTTCTAGAGCCCCATACCTTTCTGCACCTTGGATAAGTTCTCGTACCCAAGCAGGTTTCCTCTTATGAGGATTCTTCTCTAGAGGTTGATCTACAGGTCTTTGTGGTTCTTCAAATTCTCGATCTTCTTCTTAAGCTTCTTTGTTCATGGTTGTATCATGAATTATGGGTGCTTCTGCTTCTGCTTCTTCAGGTTCTTCAGCAGGTCTCTTTCTGGATTTGTTGTAAGTTGTCTCTTCATCAAATGTCACATCCCTGCTGATGTCAATCTTCTTGTACCCTGGAAAATATATTATGTAAGCCTTCGAGCTTTCAGAGTATCCCACAAATATACCCTTCTTTCCTGAAGGATCTAATTTTGTTCTCTTCTCTTTTGGAATGTGTATGTACACATGACAGTCGAATATTCTGAGATGGTTGACTTCTGGTTTTTTGCCGGAGAAGACTTCTTCAGGAGTCTTGTTTTCGAGTACTCTATGTGGAGTATGGTTCTGTACATACACAGTTGTTCTGGCAGCTTCCACCCAAAGATGCATAGGAAGATCTTGATCATGAAGCATGGCTCTTGCAGCTTCCGTGATAGTTCTGTTCTTCTGTTCCGCAATCCCATTCTGTTGTGGATTAAAAGGAGTGGACAACTCCCTCTTAATCCTTGATTCTTTGCATAGCTCTTTGAATTCATTCGAAGTGAATTCTCCGCCATTATCTGATCGAAATTCTTGATCTTCTTTTGAGTGTGGTTCTCGATCAAGGCTTTGAATTCCTTGAATTTGCTGAATACTTCGTCTTTGTTCTTCATGAAGTAAACCCATGTCTTCCTAGAAAAATCATCAATAAAAGAAACATAGTATGCATACTCGCTTAGTGAGTTTGATGACATAGGACCGCATACATCGGAGTGGATGATTTCTAGGATTCCTTTGGCTTTGCTTTCGCTTCTAGGAAATGTCTTCTTTGTATTATTTCCTTTCGCACATCCTTTGCAGATCCCATCATGTTTTGCTTGGAATTATGGAAGACCTTCAACATCTTTGCTTACAATAGGTAGTGCTTTGTAATGCACATGTGCAAGCCTTCTATGCCAAACCTCATTTGGCTCTACTGTGTCATGGATCAAGGCTTGTTCTGGATGGCCCTTCAATTTGTACAAACCTCCTTCTTGTTCTCCAATCACCACTGCATCATCGATAGTCTTACCTCTTGGCCACATGATGACTTGACCATCTATGAATGCAACCCTCGTTCCTTTTGCATCCAATGCTGATATGGAGAGAAGGTTCTTCTTGAGTCCTAGCACAAACAATACTTCTTTCATTGTTAGAGATTTTCCAGAGTCTAGTTTATAGGAAGATTCCCCACTACCTTTTATTGGATATTGGTAGTCATCTCCTAGTTTCACCTTGTGAGGTGATTAATGTTCTGACAGTCTTACAAAGGATTCCTTGAATCCAGTCATATGTTTGGAAGCCCCACTATCTATAAGCCAATCATCACTACCATGAGTAATTTTACCTGTGAGAGCGGAAATCAAAACATATTCATCCTCGCTTGAAGAATATTCACTTTCATATCTGGTTCTTTTCTTGGATGGTTCATCATCCTCTGCAGCATGAGCATGGTGTCTTCTTTTGTTCCCCTTCTTCTTATGAGAGTGGACCTTGTTCTTAGGACAGTCTTTTGCAAAGTGTCCTATTTCATCACATGTATAACATCTTAATCTAGATGGGTCCTTTCTATTGTTATCTCTATGATGAGGATTCTTACCTTTTAAGTGACGAGGTTTTCTTCTGCCTTTCTTAGAGTGAACTATGAGAGCTTGATCTTCTCTTCTCGAGATGTTATCCGTGCTTCTTCTTGAGAACATTCTTCCCATAGTCTGGTGAATTTGACTAACTTCTTTCTAGCACAGATTCCTTGGATGAAAGAATCCCATGACCTAGGAAAGCCATTCACTGTTGTCATCACAATCTCTGCATTCTCCACTTCTTCATCTATAGCTTCTAATTGTTCCTTTATCTGAGAAACCCTTGTGAAGTAGGATTGGATAGTCTCTGCATTCTGAATCTTCACATTCTTCAGTTGATTCCTCAGAGTCATCTTCCGGTTTATGTTCTTCCCTTCAAACAACTTGGTTAGGGCTTCAAACATAGCTTTAGGTGTCTTGAGAGAGGACACATGAGGTATAAGGCGATCCTTGATAGAATCAGCAATGATCCTCTTTGCCATAACCATCTTCTTCTTATGTAAGGCCTTTGCCTCATCTCCCTCTGGAACTGGAACCTCCTCATGGATGTAGGAGTCTAACTCATTCTCTTATAGGACCAGGGAGATCCTATACTTCCAGGCTCAAAAGTTATCAGCTCCCTCAAGCTTTTCATCAAGCTTGGTATGATGAGACATCTTAACTGAGAACCTCAAATGGAAATACAAAAGATTTTAGATCTTACCAGGGCAAGATGTCGGATCTGAAACTTGAGCTGAAATCATGCAGAGCTGGTTCATGAGCAAATTAGGGTTTTGCTTTTCCAGAGATCTATCCACCCAAATGTCTTGAAATTTGTCCCTAACTTCGATTTTGGGGAGGAGATCAATCCAAGACTGGGCTCACTGAAAAATTCCTCTTCTGTGAAAAGCCCTAATTTTCGGCAGCAGTGTCGGGTCCAAAACTGAAAAACCTCAGAATTGGATTATGCTTCGACAGAAAGATGCACCCTAAGGAGGAGAGTTATTCCACCTTACTTTTGCTGAAAATCTGTGGAGGAAGATCCACAAACTAGGAAGCCCTAGTTCCCGCAGCTGCACAGTCTCTTCTTCTCAGGTTAGCTCTGATACTATGTTAGTTTTTCAACATTAATCTAGCATTATTAGGATCTTTAACTGAGAGAATAACAAGTACAACAATCAAACACAAGAGACAATGAACACAGTGTTTTTCCTCGGGGAAACCATAAATGGAGAAAACTCCGCAACTTCCTCAGAGATAGAATCAACACCAAAATAGTAAAAGCCCAAAACAATAAGTGATCTCCCGACAGCAGTAATCTTCTTCTTGTCTAGCCCCAATGTCTCCTCCTTCCTCAACTATGCGCTACACTTGAGTGTGTATGAGTTGTGTGACAAATAGTGACTCGAGTTCTCTATTTATACAAATCCCAACATGACTAAAACCCTACCGGGGCCGACCTCTACTAGGAGAGTCTAATAACCCTAGTGCCCCGGAACTACGAGGACTTTAACCCTTAGATAATCGGAGGGTTACCCACAATGACTTGACATGACTTGTTTACATTATTGATCCTCCCGATCGGAACATCAGGGCATGACAACATGACTCAATTACATTATAGATACATCCCAGAATAAACATCGGGTTACAATACATAAGATACATAGATGAATACATTCCGAAGTTACAAATACATCAACAGAGTAGCCAATAGAGAAGCTCTACTTAAAGAAGATGATCAATTCCTAGCCACCCATACCAAGAGAAGAAGAAGTCAATCTAAATTCAAGAAGGAAATCCACAAGGAGTATCATCCTCCCAAGATGTTCCAAAGGACAAGCGAAAACAATCAGAGGAGAAACTACTCCAACTTTCAATGTTTCAATTGTAACAAGATAGGACACATTGACAGACATTGTCCATTGAAGAAATAAGAATACAAGAAGAGGAACAACAAAATACATCATGCACACCTAGCTAAATATGAAGATGAATAATAAGAGGAAGAAGGACCTTGATGAAAAAAGCAAAATAAGAAGATGCAGAAGAATATGTATTATTCTCTGCACTCTTTGGGTCTGTGACACCTGGTGAATATACATGGCTTATTGATATTGGTGATTCAAAGAACATTATAGGACAAAATAGAACTTTGTCAAAACTTGAACAGAAGAACTCTCGTCAGAAGGTATCATTAGGAGATGACTATCAATATTCTATCAAAGGAATTGGTGAAGCAAGCTACAAGCTTGATTCTGGAACCTCCATGAAGATGAAGGGAGAATTATATGTACCACGTTTGAAGAAGAACTTACTTTCTATCTCAACATTAGATAAGAAAGGATATAGGGCTACATTTATAGATGGACAAGTACTTATGTGGCCCAAAGTAAAGTCAATTGAAGATGCAATTGTCATCGGTGAAAAAGAAGGAGGCTTATATAAACTCAAGGGACATTTAGAAACAACCCTTATTCATGAGAGCACTAGCCCAAGTGAATTATGGCATAGGAGGTTTGCTCACATAAAATACAAAGCACTACCCCATGTGAACAAAGTAGTGACAATTTTACCATATTTGAAGATCGATCATGAAGGCATTTGCAAAGGATGTGCAAAATAAAAGAATATCAAGAATCCACTTCCAAAGAGCGAAACAAAGAATAAAGTTACATTGGAATTAATTCATTCAAATGTATGTGGTCCAATGCCCTCCACATCTTTGAGTGGTTATGAATATTATGTTACATTTATTGATGACAATTCAAGAAAGATATGGATATATTTCTTGAAAACAAAGGATGTAGTATTTTTAAAATTCAAGGAATTCAAAGCCTTGATAGAGAATCATTTAGAAAGAAGAATCAAGACACTTAGAACAGACAATGGTGGGGAACATACCTCAAGAGAGTTTGAATCCTTTTGTAAAGAAGATGGAATCGAGAGGGAACTAACCACTCCCTACAATCCTCAACATAATGGTGTTACAGAAAGAAAGAATAGGACCATTATGGAAGCAGTGAAGACAATGATACATGATCAAGATCTTCTAATGCGACTATGGGTTGAAGTAGCAAGAGCGACAGTTTATGTACATAATAGATTATCCCATAGTGCCCTTGGATTCTGTTGCAGCTGCAACTATTTTCCCCAATTTTTTTGAAATTTTGGACCCTCCTTATTAATTTTATCTTGCATGGGCTTGTTTGGATTGTTGAACTCTGTTTTGTCCCTCTGCTACAAATTTGGATTGTTTGAAGTTGAATTGAGGTTAATTGTTTTCATGTTTTTCGGAACTGCTTTTATGTCGGCCAATGCTTTGACTATTGGAATTTCGAGTTTGATTTGAAAATGATGTCCTTTTGGTCTGATTTGATCTCCTTCATCGCTTTCAGAAGTCTATTTATGTTTAAGTCGGAGTTTTAGTTCTCTTCGCTGCCAAAATTTCAGAGGTGAAACGAACTAACTTTAACGCTGCATAGCCGAAGGTCTTTTGATCACTTAACGCTTTATTTTCATTTTCCTTCATCGCTCTCGGAAGTGGTTTGAACAGTGAATCGGGGCGATAGTCTTCTACGTAGCTGCCGTTGCGGAGGGTAAGCAATGAATGTTCTGATGGATAGTTTTTATGTTCACTGAAGCACTTTTATCTCATTTAACTGTCGATGGTTTTATTTATTAAGGTGAGGGCATTAGCTTTCAAAATCTCCGTCGTTCCGGCGGACAAATTTTGAACATGCCAGCGGTTAGTTCTTAGTCTTGCCGATTCCATGGTTTTATTGCCTAAACCTTTTTGCCTTTCGATGAGTTTATTTTCGCTATTTGAACGGTTTTTTGATAGTTGATCGAAGGACTAGTCCTTTGTGTTGCCGACACGGCGATGACGTTGAGCTCACCATCGCCGACACTTAGTCATTAAAACTTTCGATCGTCGCAGGTTTTTATTTGAAAGCGGAAGCTGTAGTCCTTATGTCTTCCGCCGTTGCGACTCCCTAGTGCACTAACCATCCGACTTGTAGTTTTTTTTTCACCCGCCAATGAGAGTGTTGTTTTCGTCCGATGCTTAGTATTTATTGCTTTCGATTGTCGGTAGGGTTTTCTTGCCGTTTTTGTTGTGTTGTTACTCTATTTTATGGGATGGTGGATTTTTCCCATGGGTGTTGGTCGTGTTGAGGCTTCTGAGATGAAGAGCACAGTTTGGGGGTTTGGTGTTTTGACGAGTGGTGGTTACTTTGTCCTTTTTCATGCTTTCATCGGAGGTTGTCGAATTGGCCCAGATGCGGCCTGGATTGAGATAAAAAGTCTGTTTTTTGGACTTGTGTTTTTAGTTCGAACAGTGGATTTAGAGGATTTTCAGGCCCAGCTTGTAGGATTCTCTTTACCTTATCTTTTCATGGTTTAAATTTGTTTATAGTTCATTTCACAGAATGAATGTATTGATACAATTTGTGTAACTTTGTCAAATGCTAAGTGATATAAGGACTGGTTATTCATGGCAGGGTGATTGCTGTTGTAGAGAGGACATGTCTAGAAGACAAAGCAGAAGAAAGGAGGCAGCAAAAGAAAATGCAGAAGCAGAGATGAGGAAAGAAAAGAAGAAATTCAAGTCTAAGCTCAACAGGATCTAGCAAGGGACCAATGGATCACTGAGCATAATCAATATAAGCAAAGGCCCAGGCTTGGAAAAGTTCACTAGTTATCAAGTTGGTCCCTTTTCATAAAAGTGCTTTTAAATCTTAAATCTAAAATGTAACGTTTGTATGAATCATGAGCACTCACAAAAGGACAAAACTATGAGATTAAAACGGTTGGGGGAGCCCAAAGGTCACCGAGGGGCAGCCCAAGAGTTTTGCTTGTAGTATAAGTATAGGAGAATTAGATAGTAGAATGACTTTTTCCTAGATAGATTTGTGAGAGTCTGATGTAAGAAGAACTATTTTCTTTTGCATAAAGAAATTACAAGTTTCCTATTGGAGAAAGCTTTGTGGAAGGTTTCAAATGCTATGCTATGGATTTGTTGAATGTGAACTATTTCGTTTTCAGTTGTTATCCATTAACTGTGAGATCGTTCTAACTCTTTGAACCTATCCTCTTGTTATGAATTCTCTCTACTTTATTCTATGAAATTTCCACTATGAGTAACGAATGTTGTTCATAAACAATTAGCTATCTGGTTGTTCATATATCTATAAATGTTCATGTGTTTTGAAATAAGTAACAACTATATGTGATTTTTCTTAATGCATGCACAAAATACATTACTCATTGTTGAATAATAATCTTGCTCCCTAGGGATAGGTTAGATAGTTAGTTTTAGTTTTTTTCTTCTTCTTGTTGTGTGTGGTTTCTATGTGAGAGAGTTAAGACGAGAGGTAAGAACCTGCGCATCGCATTGTGACTGCTCCTCGTATTCTCTATCAATCTGCATTTTTAGATAGGCACTTGCATCTCATACTTAAATTCAAAAAAAACTAAAAACACACACGGTGGACCGGGCCGCAACTGGTAAAACCCTTTTTTTTTTATTTGACCTACGGTAGCCGGACCGTAACGGACAGATTCCCCATACCAAACAATATAGGCTAGTTGGGAACGTTTATTGGGGAGAATCCCTAACTGTTGTTACCTGGGATTTTCCAGGCCTCAACAGTTTTTGGCGCTAGAAGGAGGGCCACCAGTGCATGGCTGGCTGAGGAAACTTATTTTCTCGAGATTATTACACCGGTGATAGTTCTGAAAGCAGTTTGTTTCCCAATCCAATTCCTGAAGAGAAGGGTAAAGAGCATCTGTATTCTGTCGATAATGAAGTAGTCAATGATCTGAGAAGACATACTAGGGCATATGTGAAGAAGATTGGAGGATTACCAATTATTCCTGTCTTTCCCAGAAGAGAATAGAAGAAGAAAGACCGTCCTATATTGGAAGACGCAGTGTTGGTTGGAGATTTTGAAGAACTAGTAGAAACAGCCTTACAGGAAGTTGTTCAGCCTTTGAATCAAGTGGGCCCAGATACACCTTAATGTTCACCTGTTCATTCCCCTGTTCACTCACCACCTCATTCTCCACCCAGACTCATGACGAACGTGAATGCAAATAAGCCACCCAACCCACCAAATCCACCACCTGATTGGAGGGCTAGGTCACCTTTAAACCTGACACCCCCTCTACATGACTTACCTCAGGCTTTTGAGAAAATGCTACCCAAGTTTGACCCAAGTGAAAAGATTTTAGTAGATGATCATTTACAAAGCTTTTACTTGGCCATAGAAGGACTAAGGGCTGGAGAACATGAAGATGTAGTTTGCAGTTTGTTCATCATACCCTAAAAGGAGTAGCAGCCTCATGGTATTTTTATTTGCCTGTAAACTCAATCACAGACTGGGATACTTTTGAAAGAATATTTAGAAGTAAGTAAGCAATCCAAAAAACTCATGCAGCGTTAATGAAGGGGTTATGCGCTTTGAAGAAAGAAAGAAAATAAAAAGTGCGTAGTTTCACCCAAAGGTTTGCTGTTTATCTTAAGAATTTTTTTGCAACTAATAAACCGTATGATAAGGTTCTGATCGAATACTATACTTCAGCTTTAGGGCCTGACCTGGCCATGTTTTCCAAGATGCAAGTAAAACCTATGTTGTCAGAAACTTATGAAGAAGCGGAGAGAGTAGAAGTTGAAAAAGAGAGCATAGAAGATTATCCTAAGCAATCAGGAGAAAAAAAGTTTTGGTAAGAAAGCCTTATTACTGTCTAAGCCTAAAGAGGAGCAGTCACATGACTTTGAAGGAATGTTGAAAATGATGCAGAAACTGTCTAATAGAATAATAGATTTGGAAAAGGAAAAAGAAACTCAGAAATCTTATAAGCCTTACTATAAAAGGAGAGAGGACAACAATCAATCTAAACCTCCTCCACACAGCCATGCATCAATGAATTTAACTGAGGTGGGTATGGATAACTTTTGCACCTTTCATCAGCAGCCTCATTCTGAGAAAAATTGTCCTCAATGGATCAATTCAATAACATTAGTAATGAATCAGCTATTGGACTGTAAACTAACAAAATCTGATGATGAGGAGGAAAAAGGAAATAAATCCATAGAAAAATAAGAGGATGATGCTCTGGTTTTATGGGACTGTCTCTCACTTTTCGATACATAAGAAGAAGGTTGTTTGAAACAGGAGGAGACATCGGAAACAAACGTGACAACAAGAAGTCAAGGTTTGATAAAAGAGAACAAATCGGTACTCCCGAAAATCAAGAGACTTCAAAAGAATGTAAAGAAAATTCAAAAGAGCACCATAGATGATAAAATACCAGAATTCACCATTACGAGTCAAAATCCAAAGCAAATCAACATGCTTGTTAAGCCCATTGAGGAGAAGACTGATGATGTAAATAAGGATCTCAAAGAACATAAGATGGAGTATGATATTGTGGAAGATATTAAGAGGGCTAAGGAAAATAGCTCGCTGTTTGAAATGTGCAATGTGCCTCAGCAGAAAGAAAGATTGTTAAAAGCACTTGAGATACTTGGGGAAAAGCTTTCCACTGACAATCAACCTAAAGAAGAAGAAATTGGTGAAGCAAGTGTGGGAGGTAAGCCTAAATACAAAACCCCACCATTTCTATTAACTTTTGAAATTTTCAACCATAATGTGCACAATTGTTTAATAGACTCAGGGGCATCAGTCAATGTTATGCCATTTTCAGTCTACAAAAAGATAAATGGACAGCCTAAACCATCTACCTGGCAGGTTATTCAGTTAGACAGAACAAATGTGAAGGTAATTGGGGAAATGGAGGATGTTCTGATTCGATTATCTTCAAATGAAAAGGTATGTCAGTTCATCGATATTGTAGTGGCAGACATACCTGAGGCATATTGACTTGTTCTGAGTTGGGATTGGTCAGCAAAGCTAAATGGATATTTTGAATCAGATTGGTCACATCTATGGTTGCCTTATAAGGGAAGTCCCAACTAAATAAAAGTATTAAGAGAGCCCCATATGAGGCACAATGTCACTCAGTTGGAGGGTAAGAATGAACCAGTGAATTTTGTGTTGGGGAATTACTTAATTGAGCTTGAACCAGTAAATTACCAAGCAGAAGAATCCAATGGTACACAAGACACACAGCCCGATCTCCTTTGATTTTCATGGGCTAATGAATTTGACTGTAAAATAGTAGACTTTGTTTCAGATGTACTTGTTGATTCAAGTATAATAGAAGTAGATAGTTTTTGGACACTTTTTTTTGATGGATCTAAAACTTTGGAAAGATCGGGAGCTGGCCGTGTCCTGATTGATCCAAAGAAAAATAAACATTTTCTATCATGTAGATTAGAGATTGAATGTACCAATAACACAGACGAATATGAAGCATTAGTTCAGGGCCTAAGAAAAGCAATTGAATTAAAAGTAGAAAATCTAAAAGTGTATGGGGATTCTGAAATAATTGTAAAGCAAATTCGAAAATAGATACATTGCATCTCACCTCATTTAAAAGCTTATCATAATGAAGTGTCGGAGTTGCTGACAAATTTTTATGCATTTAATATTGTATCCATTCTGTTGAGGCCTGGAAATTCGCAGGCAACAACAGTAAGGGATTCTCCCCAGTCAACATTCCCAACTAGCCCATGACTGTTTGGTATGGGGAATTCGTCCGGTTTGCGGTCCGGCTACCGTAGGTCAAATAACAAAACAAAGGGTTTTACTGGTTGCGGCCCGGTCCACCGTATATTTGTATTTTTTGACTTAATGTATGATATGCAAGTGCCTAATTAACCATGCAGGGCGATAAGATGCAAGGAGCGGTCACAACATGATGCGCAGGTTCTTACCTCTCGTTTAAGCATTCACAAGCATCTAAATCACATACAACAAGAAATTAAAATTAACTACCTAATCTATCCCTAGGGAGCAGGATTGTCATTCATTGGTGAGTAATACATTTTGTACATGCATAATGAAAAGTTACAGATAGCTGACACTTCTTTCAAGACACATGAACAATTGCAGATTTTTGAACAACGAGTTAGCCAATTGTTTTATGAACAACATTCATTACTCACAGTGGAAAACATCACAAAATATACTGAAAAGCATTCAACAAGAACATAGGTTCAGGGAGTTAAACACTCTCACAGTTGATGAAACACAGCTGAAAACGAAATAGTTCCCTTTCAACATTGTTCATTTAATCACATTGATACATTCCACATTTCGCTTTCTCCAGCAGGCAAAGTTGCAGTTTCTGATTGTAAAACGAAATAGTTCCTCTTACAAGCAAATGGTTTACAAGTTTTTCCAGGGAAAAAGTCCCTGGCTAAGCTCTACTTTCAAATATTTAAACTACAACTGCAGACCGCTTAGGCTGCCCCCCCAAGCGTCTGACCTTTCAGTTCCCCAACGTTTCATATTCCTCTATATTTTCTGCGCATGCTCGTGATTGGCTGCGTAACTGCCGAACCTTTCAGAGCTGCTCCTCTGTCACTATTCATTTTGTCTTTTCCTTCGTTTGTCCTTCTTGCGATCCTGCTAGTTTCGGTCCGTCTTCCTCCACGCCGCGGTAGTTTGACCGATCTCCCAAACCCACCTGCAATCAATCGACAAGTATCATTCATTAGGACTGCGTTACAAAACAAAGCATCAAATTCTACCAATTGAAACGATTATTCCACAAGGAAACGGCCAGGTGCATCTCTTGATCTGAAAAGAATTTTGATTAAGCCTTGCGCGGGAAAGTTCTAAATCGGCAGTCGGAAGGCTTTGACATTGGACGCGAAAAGGATTTCCTAGCCGCAACGGCGGAAAAGACAAGGGCTAAAGTCACGCGAAACGTGGCCGGGAGAAGCTTTAACCGGAAGTCGGAGGATATTAACATCGGAGGCTAAACAACTTTCCCAGCCGCAACGGCGGAAGAGACATAAGCTACGGACAAGCAAAAACTCGGGCGGGAAAAGGCTTTAGTCGGAAGTCGGAAGACATTTAAATCGGAAGCTGAATGACTTTCCCAGCCGCAACGGCAGAAGAGAAAAACTACGGGTCTGCGACGAAAAGGGTCAACACACATCAGCAGTCGGAGCTCTTTACGCTTCGGACGCTAAGCCGCTTTGAGAGCCGCAACGACGGAAGGGAAAAGGACAAAAGCGGTCGATTTAACATAGTGTGATGCCCGATTTAACAGAAAAAATAAGTGCTTTTGACAGCTTCTCAAACTCAACACGGACAGAAACCTGTTATACCTCCGCAACGACGACCCACAACAAAGAACACTTGGTTCGATCAACAAGCGAAACAAACTTAGAATTTGCGACTCACCATAAATTCCAAATGCAATCACAATTCGAACCTTGGGCGAAAGTTAAGCTTTCACAATCATCTAAAATTAAAACACGACCAACGATTAAAAGAATGCAAAATCATGAGGAGGGGCCCAAAATTTAAGAAATTTGGGGAGAACGGTTGCGGCTGCAACAATTGGCGATTACCTGGTGAACCTAGATCTCTGGGCGATTAATCTTTGAGTGACAGACCGTTTAACAATAAATGCATCCTATTGAATTCTTCCAGCTATCTGGATTTCTCGAATGCCGAAAGTGTGTACCTTCAATCATTGATAATAGTCCAATTTGGGAGAGTGGAAACCAAGATTTTCAAGTCCAGATAACTCTGTTGAGGCCAGAGGATGAGTTTCTTTATTACCTTTGTCTTCAGGTAGCTGATAGCTTGGACACCACAGGATTGTAGCACATGGTAAACATAAATATTCGTTTGTTCCTCGTTCCCATGCCATTTTAGCACTTTTTGTGCTTTTGGACTTTTGTCCCTTTTCATATGAGTCCTCCTACATGCCTTTCTTACTGAATTTTAATTCAGGATCCTCTATCCCATAGTGCCCTTTTGTGTGAGCGGTGTACTTCATGTTTCAGCTCACAGACGGAGAGGATCTTTTGACAATTTAGTACTTATGATTCGGCATCTGCTTTGATGTATGATGCTTTCATAGGAGTTTTTGACTCTTATTTGCCTTTTGCCATTCGTTTCTTGGCATGGGATCATTTGTATTTAATATACTGTTCACCTTGCTCCTTTCCAGGGGTCCTCTGCTATCGCTCCTTAGAACATTTTAAGTGTGAGGTGGATGGAGCCTTAACATAGTATTCCAGACTCTTCGAATCCGGTTTATTTCACAGGGGTTAAACAGGACTTCAATGCACACAGAGCTTATTCGAGAAAACTGCTAAACTGGAAGAAGTTCTTTTAGCAACACCCAGTCTGAGACCCAAAAAGCGTTTATCATTCCCAAACATTTTGATGTTCCCCATGCAACTGCGGGTTCATTCCCTTTATTGAAATCAATAAAACTTAAACTAAAACAAACTGAAAAACATGACTCAAAAGACAGCTAAACAACTTATTTATATACAAGACAGAAGAACTCAAAGAAACTTAGGAAAAATAAGGCTTGAGAACCAAACCATTCACTAGTAAGTTCTCTTCCCACCCCTGTAGATCCTGCAACTTATAAGTAGAAGGGCCAAGCTTTGCTGCAAACTGAAAAGGGCCTACCCACAACTGCTGAAATTTAGTGTGCTTTCCTTTCTCATCATGGGGGTGATCCCATTTGAGGACTAAGTCTCCTACTTCAAAGTCTTTTGTTCCAGCTTTATGTTTGTCGAACCATCTCTTAACTAACTCTTGTCGTTGCTTAAAGCGTTCTCTGGCTTTAGATCTATCCTCTTCTGCTTTCAGGAGATTATATATTCTTATTTGCAAAACTTCATCATCCGACCCTCTAGACTCTTGAGCTAGTATGGAAGATGGTAGCATGATATTGGGAGGAAGGAGGGCTTCTTTACCATAGACAAGGGTATATGGAGACACTCCAATCGCAGACTTAGGGGTGACTCTATCAGCCCAAAGGGCATTTGGTAATGCTGAGTGCTAACTCCTTTGGTTTTCAACCACAGTCTTCTTTAAAATTCTAATCAGATTTTTGTTAGAGGATTCAGCCAAGCCATTTCCTTGTGGATAGTAATTAGCAGAATAATGCAATTTTATCCCTTTATCATGAGCAAAAGCAGTCAATTTAATTGATGAAAAGTACTTAGCATTATCAAAGACTAACGAAACTGGAACTCCAAACCTGGTCATGATATGATCTTGCAGGAAGTTGATGACTTCGTCTTCATTTATCTTGCGTAGCGGGATAGCTTCGACCCAGTGAGTGAAATAATCAGTAGCAGTCAGAATGTATTTGTGCTGCAGAGAGGAACTCGGTTTTATTTCTCCAATAATATCCAGCCCCCATTGCTCGAATGGCTCTGTGATCATCACAGGCTTTAGGGGTGATGCTGCTTTAGGTTGTCTCCCGCTACACCTTTGGCAAATATCACACTTTCTGACATGTGAGTGTGCATCTTTGAAGAGCGTAGGCCAATAGTAACCGGCTCTGAGTATTTTGTGGGCTGTAGTATCTCCTGAATAATGTCCCCCAGCAGGACCGCCATGCAATTCTGACATTACTTTCTTTGCATCTTTCTTTTCTAAGCATCTGAGAAGAACCCCGTCATAATTCTTTCTGAATAATACTGCTTCAACAAGTTGATAGGAAGCTGATTTAAGACATAGCGCTCTTCTTTGCTTGGAACTCCAGTGTTCTGGCAATAGCCCTGCCTGCAGGTAATGCACCAGGTCTCTATACCAAGACTTGGGAGCTGTAAACAAAGGACATACCTCCATTACATGTAATTCGGCTTCATCTTCCCAGGCGTGTTCTTCATTTTTTCCATTTTCAGTCATCTGTTTGCACAACCCTTGTCCTTTAACTATAGATGCTGGCTTTAATTCAAGGTCGTACTCTTGAAGAGTTGTTACCTAGTTGCCTCTTCTTTCTCCTAACTCCTTCTGTATAAGAAGAGACCTTACAGCTGGGTAGGGGACGATCACCTTGTTTCTATTTTTTAAAATATAAGGCCTGAATTGTTTTACTGCTTTGAATACAGCGTAAGCTTGTTTATCAACAGCTGGGTAGTTCAATTCGGCCCCCTGTAGGCCAGTACTCATAAAGGATATTGGGAATTCGTCCCCCCCATCTTCCTTTTGGGTGAGCACCGCTGCTAGGGAATCATCGGATGCAAAGGTATACAAGATAAAATCTTTGTCGAAATCTGGGCTTTTCAAGGATGGTGCATGTGCAACAGCAGTTTTTATTTTGCGGAATGCGCTCTTCTCAATTTCAGTCCACTTAAATAGTGCATTTTGCTTTACCATCTGCTGTAGTGGTTTGACAATCTGAGCAAAATCAGGCACAAATCTTCGCACAAAGTTTATCGTTCCCATAAATGATTGCATCCCCTTTTTGTTTTGGGGCAAGGGGATTTGTTCAATAGCCTTAATTCTTTCTAGATCTATAGAGATTCCTTTCTTCGAAACTATGTGACCTAGCAACTTGCCCTCCGTGACAGCAAACACGCACTTCTTAGGATTTTGAGTGAGATGCCATATTTTCAACAGCGTTCGAAAATTTGCCTTAAGTGAAACGCGTGCTCTCCTCTTCTCTTCGAGAATATTGTAATATCGTCAAGGTATACTACAACACTTCGGCCAATTAATCCATGGAAAGCTATGTTCATAGCCCTCTGAAATGTTGCTCCAGCATTTATAAGCCCAAAGGGCATTCTCCTGTAGGCAAAGGTTCCCCATTTGGTCCTGAACGTGGTCTTCAATCGGTCTTCTTCGGCTACTAATACTTGATTGTAGCCAGAGAAACCGTCTAATAAAGAAAACAGTTCAGAACCTGAAACCATTTGTAGCAGTTGCTCCATGGGTGGAACAGGATAGTTATCTTTGTCTGATGCACGGTTTAGGTTCCTGAAATCCTCGCAGAGTCTGATTTCTCCAGAATTTTTCCTTACTAGTACCAGATTTGATACCCACTCAGAGTGTCTTACTTTAAAAATGATTCTAGCATCCAATAATTTCTTCACTTCACTCTGAATCAGTGGTTCCAATTTTTGATGCATTTTTCTTAACGGTTGCTGATATGGTTTGACGCCTGCTTTAATGGGGATTACATGCTTGATGATGCTGGTGTCGTATGTTTTCAAATCTTCGTACATCTATGCGAAAACATCTTTATATTGTTTAAATAGACTGATGAATTTGTCTCTTTCTGCTGGTGAACAACACTTGATGAGATTCACAAATTTGGGATTCGTCTCAGTCCCTAAATTTATCAGCTCGAACTGTAGAGATGAGCTATGGGTCTTCACGTTGGCTGGTCTTCTGAACTTTTCATTTAAATCGAACATTTTTTCTAACGTTCTGACACCTTTAGGAATGAAATTGTCATATTTCATCTCAGCCTGATGTTCCTCATCATCTATAATGGCTCATTTAAAGACCTCATCATTTGTCAAGCATTCTATTATTCGCTGATCATCGTCGAACACTCACAAGTTGGTGATCATATCCGGTACTGAGGGCCTGAAAAGCAGTTCGACAAAACATCAATTATTAGTGGGTACGAGCCAGCTGCTGCGTTTTTAATTCTTGGAATTGAAATAATGTTGAATGCATTAAAACATTTAAGTAGGTCCCATACCTCATTTTGGTAAGCTTTCAAGTGAGGGGAAACACAGTGTATTTGATTCCGGATTTGTTTCACAATAATTTCAGAATCCCCAAAAAGTTTTAGATTACTTACCTTTAATTCAATCGCTTTTTTTAGTCCCTGCACCAGTGCTTCGTACTTAGCTGTATTATTAGTAAAATCAAACTCTAATCTACATGAGAGAAAATGTTTATTCTTCTGGGGGTCGATCAGGACACAGCCAGCCCCTGACCCCTCTAATGTCTTAGAGCCATCAAAAAACAAAGTCCAAAAATCACTAACTACTGAATGTGAATCTATTCCTACTGCTAAGTCTACTATTTTACAGTCAATCTCATCAGCCTGTGAGAAACGAAGGAGATCAGGCTGAGTGTCTGATGTGTTGCTGGCTTCTTCTGCTTGGTAATTTCCTGGTTCTAATTCAATAAAATAGTTTCCCAATACAGAATCCACTGGTTCATTCTTTGCATTCAGTTGAGTAACATTGTATCTCATGTGAGGCTCCCTTAAAATCTTAATCTGGTTCGGACTCCCTTTGTATGGCAACCACAGATGCGACCAATCTGAGGCGAAATATCCATTTAATTTGGCCGACCAATCTCTGCTCAGGACAAGACCGTAAGCGTCTGGTATATCGGCCACCACGATGTTAATAACTTGGCATACTTTGTCATTGGATGCCAGACGGACTAGGACATCTTCCATCTCACCAATTACCTTTACATCTGTCCTATCCAACTGAACAACCCTCCACGTGGATGGCTTAGGCTGCCCATTTATCTTTTTACAGACTGATATGGGCATGACATTAACTGACGCCTCTGAGTCTACCAGACAATTGTGCACGTTATGATTAAAAATTTCAAATGTGAGGAGGAAAGGTGGATGTTTGCTTTTAGACTTACCTCCAAGGCTGGTTTCTCCAATTTCTTCTTCTTCCTGAGGTTGATTATCCGTGGGCAGCTTCTCATCCGATGCTTCAAGTGCTTTCAACAGTCTTTTTTTTTGCTGCGGCACTTTACACATTTTGAATAGTGGAACATTCGCTTTTACCTTCTTTAAATCCTCCATGATGTCATAATCCATCGGCTTCTCAATGGGATGAGGTTTATCGGCATTCATCTTTCCTTCCTTTGGCCTAGCCCCCATATTATTCTGCTTCGGATCTTGGCTGGTAATAGTGAATTCTGGAATCTTATCAGCTAAGGATTTATTTTGAAATTTCTTTACATTTCTTTGTAGCCTTTTGATCTTTGGTAGAATGAGATTGTTTTTTTTAATTGGCCCTCGGCTCCTTGTTGCCACGTTGGTTTCCATGACGTCCTTGTAGCCCTGATTCTTTTCCTCTTCAGTATCGAATAACGAAATAGAATCCCACAAAACCATGGTTTCCTCTTCCTGTTCCTTTGTTGACGTAGTACTCTCTTTCCTCTCTTCATCTTCATCTTCTGTTAATCTAGAATCCAACAGCTGGTTCATGACCAATGTCATCGAGTTTATCAATTGAGGAAAATTCTTTTCAGAATGTGGCTGTTGGTGGAAAGTACAAAAATTGTCCATGCCTACCTCCGTTAAATTCATGGATACAGTGTTGTGAGGAGGAGGTTGAGACTGATTGTTATCCTCTCTTTTCTTATAATATGGCTTATAAAGTTTCTTTGTTTCCTCCTCTTTCTCCAAATCTATGATTTTGTTGGAAAGCTTCTGCATCATTTTTGCCATATTTTCATAATCTGGCGATTTCTCTTCCTTTGGCTTAGTAAACAATAAGGCTTTCCTTCCTGCACCTTTCTCTCCTGACTGTTCTGGATAGTCTTCAATGCTCTCTCTTTAAGCTTCCACTACTTCTGCTTCTTCATATGTTTCCGTCAAAGTAGGCTTGGCCCTACCTTTGGCAAACATAGCCAAATCAGGGCCTAAAGCTGAAGTATAATATTCAATCAGAACTTTGTCTGAAGGTTTATCCGTTTCAGAAAAATTCTTGAGATAGGCTGCAAACCGTTGTGTGAAACTGTGCACCTTTTCCTTTCTTTCTTTCTTTACATCGCATAGCCCTTTCATGAGGGCTGCATGAGTTTTCTGAGTTGCATACTTACTTCTGAAAATTCTCTCGAAGGTATCCCAATTAGGGATAGAGTTAGCAGGCAACCCAAAGCACCATGATGCTGCAGCTCCTTTAAGGGTATGGGGGAACAGTCTGCAGACTACATCTTCATACTCCCTGGCCCTTAATCCTTCAATTGCCAAGTAAAAACTTTGTAGGTGATCATCTACTAATATTTTCTCATTTGGGTCGAACTTGGGTAACATCTTGTCAAAGGCTTGAGGTAGGTTGTGTAATGGAGGTGTCAGGTTTAATGGTGATCTGGCTCTCCAAGCAGGTGGTGGATTTGGTGGGTTAGGTGGTGGATTAGCATTTACTCCTGCCATGAGTCTAGGTGGAGAGTGAGGAGGCAAGCCAACAGGAGTGCGAGCAGGAGAACTATGAGGGGTATTTGGGCCTTCTTGGTTCAAAGGTAGTACAGCTTCCTATAAGGCTGTTTCCACAAGTTCTTCCCAGTCTCCAACCAATACTAAGTCTTTCGCTACAGGGCAATCTTTCTTTTTATACTCTCTTTTGGGAAATTCAGGGATGGTTGGCAATCCTCCAATCTTCTTTACATATGCCCTGGTGGGTCTTCTCAGATCGTTAACAACTTCGTTGCCAACAGAATATAGATGTTCTCTTTCTTCCGGAATTGGATTATGAAACCCACTACTTTCAGAACTGTTACCGGTGGAATAATCTCGGGAAAACGGGTTTCCTCGGCCAGCCATGCATTGGCGACCCTCCTTCTAGCGCCAAAACTGTTGAGGCCCGGAAATTCGCAGGCAACAATAGTAAGGGATTCTCCCCAGTCAACGTTCCAAACTAGCCCGTGACTGTTTGGTATGGGGAATCCGTCCGGTTTGCGGTCCGGCTACCGTAGGTCAAATAACAAAACAAAGGGTTTTACCGGTTGCGGCCCGGTCCACCATATATTTTGTATTTTTTGACTTAATGTATGATATGCAAGTGCCTAATTAACCATGCAGGGCGATAAGATGCAAGGAGCAGTCACAAGGTGATGCGCAGGTTCTTACCTCTCGTCTTAGCATTCACAAGCATCTAAATCACATACAACAAGAAATTAAAATTAACTACCTAATCTATCCCTAGGGAGCAGGATTGTCATTCATTGGTGAGTAATACATTTTGTACATGCATAATAAAAAGTTACAGATAGCTGACACTTCTTTCAAGACACATGAACAATTGCCGATTTTTGAACAACGAGTTAGCCAATTGTTTTATGAACAACATTCATTACTCACAGTGGAAAACATCACAAAATATACTGAAAAGCATTCAACAAGAACATAGGTTCAGGGAGTTAAACACTCTCACAGTTAATGAAACACAGCTGAAAACGAAATAGTTCCCTTTCAACATTGTTCATTTAATCACATTGATACATTCCACATTTCGCTTTCTCCAACAGGCAAAGTTGCAGTTTTTTATTGTAAAACGAAATAGTTCCTCTTACAAGCAAATGGTTTACAAGTTTTTCTAGGGAAAAAGTCCCTGGCTAAGCTCTACTTTCAAATATTTAAACTACAACTGCAGACCGCTTGGGATGCCTCCCTAAGCGTCTGACCTTTCAGTTCCCCAACGTTTCATATTCCTCTATCTTTTTTGTGCATGCTCGTGATTGGTTGCGTAACTGCCGGACCTTTCAGAGCTGCTCCTCTGTCACCATTCATTTTGTCTTTTCCTTCGTTTGTCCTTCTTGCGATCCTGCTAGTTTCGGTCCGTCTTCCTCCATGCCGTGGTAGTTTGACCGATCTCCCGAACCCACCTGCAATCAATCGACAAGCATCATTCATTGGGACTGCGTTACAAAACAAAGCATCAAATTCTACCAATTGAAACGATTATTCCACAAGGAAACGGCTAGGTGCATCTCTTGATCTGAAAAGAATTTTGATTAAGCCTTGCGCGGGAAAGTTCTAAATCGGCAGTCGGAAGGCTTTGACATCGGACGCGAAAAGGATTTCCTAACCGCAACGGCGGAAAAGACAAGGGCTAAAGTCACGCGAAACGTGGGCGGGAGAAGCTTTAACCGGAAGTCGGAGGATATTAACATCGGAGGCTAAACAGCTTTCCCAGCCGCAACGACGGAAGAGACATAAGCTACGGACAAGCAAAAACTCGGGCGGGAAAAGGCTTTAGTCGGAAGTCGGAAGACATTTAAATCGGAAGCTGAATGACTTTCCCAGCCGCAACGGCGGAAGAGAAAAACTATGGGTCTGCGACGAAAAGGGTCAACACACATCGGCAGTCGGAGCTCTTTACGCTTCGGATGCTAACCGCTTTAGGAGCCGCAACTGCGGAAGGGAAAAGGACAAAAGCGGCCAATTTAACATAGTCTGATGCCCGATTTAACAAAAAAAATAAGTGCTTTGGACAGCTTCTCAAACTCAACATGGATAGAAACCTGTTATACCTCCGCAACGACGACCCACAACAAAGAACACTTGGTTCGATCAATAAGCGAAACAAACTTAGAATCTGCGACTCACCATACATTCCAAACGCAATCACAATTCGAACCTTGGGCGAAAGTTAAGCTTTCACAATCATCTAAAATTAAAACACGACCAACGATTAAAAGAATGCAAAATCATGAGGAGGGGCCCAAAATTTAAGAAATTTGGGGAGAACGGTCGCGGTTGCAACACATTCCTAGACTTAAGAATGCAACAACTGACTTGTTAGCTACCTCAGCTGCAAGGTTTGTACCTTCAAATAACAAGTGTTCTGTTGAATTAATTTGCAGGTCTTCTATTCTAGACATGATTACTAACCTACGAGTTTTTGATGATGATCAACAAATCTTGGAATGTTTGATGAATGATGAAACTTTCAAAGGGGCAATTATCGATGACGAAGAACACCAAGCTGAGTTAAAATTCGATAACTTCATTCCTAAAGGGGTCAGGACCTTAGAGCGGATGTTTGATTTAGACAACAAATTCAGAAGACCAACAAATGTCAAGACTCATAGCTCGTCTTTGCAATTTGAGCTGATAAATTCGGGAACTAAAGTTAAACCCAAATATGTAAATTTGGGAAAGTGTTGTTCCTTGGGTGAAAGAAATAAGTTCATTAGTTTGTTCAAACAGTACAAAGATGTATTTTCCTGGACATATGAAGAGCTTAAAACATATGACACCAAGATTATACAGCATGTCATCCCTATTAGATCGGGAGTCAAGCCTTATCAACAGCCGTTGAGAAAAATGCACCCAAAACTGGAGCCGTTAATTCAACATGAAGTGAAGAAATTTTTGGATGCCAAAATTATATTCAAAGTCAGACACTCGGAATGGGTTTCAAATTTGGTACTAGTAAGAAAGAAATATGGAGAAATCAGGCTATCTGTGGATTTCATAAGCCTAAATCGTGCTTCAGACAAAGACAACTATCCAGTCCCACCCATGGAACAGATGTTGCAGATGGTTTCGGGTTCTGAGTTATTTTCGTTATTAGATGGATTCTCTGGCTACAATCAAGTGTTAGTAGCTGAAGAAGATAGACTTAAAACTACCTTCAGAACAAAATGGGGAACTTTTGCTTACAAGAGGATGCCCTTTGGACTCATTAACGCTGGGGCTACTTTCGAGAGGGCTATGGATATAGCTTTTCACGGTCTAATTGGCCGTAGTGTTGTAGTATATCTCGACGATGTCATGATATTTTCAAAGAAGAGAGAAGAACACGCATTCCATCTAAAACAAATTTTCGAGCATTATCGAAAATATGGCATCTCACTGAATCCAAGGAAATGTGTGTTTGCGGTTATAGAAGGAAAGCTATTGGGTCTCGTGGTTTCTAAAAAGGGGATCTTTATAGACCCAGAAAGGATCAAAGCTATCGAACAGATCCCTTTACCCCATAACAAAAAAGGTATGTAATCATTCATGGGGACAATAAATTTCATGCGAAGGTTTGTGCCAGATTTTACTCAAATTGTTAAACCTTTGCAGCAAATGGTAAAACAAAGTGTACAATTCAAGTGGACTGATGTAGAGAAGAATACATTCAGTAAAATAAAGACATCTATTGCTCCTGCACCCTCTCTCAAAATTCGAAATTTTGAGAAAGACTTTATTTTGTACACTTTCGCATCTGACGATTCATTAGCATTGGTGTTTACTCAGAAGGAAGATGGGGGAGATGAGTACCCCATATCATTTATGAGCACTGGTCTGCAGGGGGGCGAATTGAATTACCCAACTGTGGATAAACAAGATTATGCAGTCTTCAAAGCGGTAAAACAATTTAGGTCGTACATACTTAAGAACCGAACGAAGGTAATAGTTCCACACCCAGCTGTCAGGTCTCTTTTCATACAAAACGAATTAGGAGAAAGAAGAGGCAACTGGGTAACAAATTTACAAGAATATGACCTCGAATTCAAACCAACATCCATAGTTAAAGGGCAAGGACTGTGCAAACTAATGGCTGAAGGTAACAACAATGAATAAAAAAATTGGGAAAATGAAGTTGAGTTACATATGATGGATGTATGTCCTCTTTTCACAGCTCCAGATTCCTGGTACTGAGACCTTGTTCATTACCTTCAGGAAGGATTGTTGCCAGAACATTGGAATTCCAAGCAGCAAAGAGCGTTGCGCCTTAAATCAGCTGCATATTAGATCATTGATGGAATTTTATTCAGGAAGAATTATGATGGAGTCCTTCTCAGATGTTTAGAGAAAGAAGATGCAAAGAAGGTCATAACAGAGTTACATGATGGGCCTGCTGGAGATCATTTTTTCGGAGATACGATAGCCTAGAAGATTCTCAGAGCCAGATAATATTGGCCCACACTGTTCAAGGACGCACATGCACATGTCAGAAAGTGTGATAGCTTCCAGAGGTGTGGGAGAAGACAAGCCAAAGCAGCAGGACCATTGAAGCTGGTGATGATAACATAACCATTTAAGTAATGGGGAATTGATATCATTGGAGAGATAAAACCAAATTCTTCCTTGCAACACAAGTACATTTTGACGGCAACTGATTACTTCACTAGATGGGTCAAGGCGATTCCTTTACGTAAAGTGAATGAAGATGCGGTCATGGATTTCTTGCAAGATCATATTATGACCAGGTTTGGGGTTCTAATTTCCCTAGTTTTTTATAATGCTACTTATTTTTCTTCTATTCGATTAATTGCATTTGCTCATGAAAGATGAATTAAGTTGCATTATTCTGCGAACTATTACCCATAAAGAAATGGTTTGGGAGAATCTACAAACAAGAATCTGATTAGGATGTTAAAAAGGACTATGATAGAAAACCAGAGAAGTTGGCATTTAGCATTACCGAACGCTTTGTGGGTTGATAGGGTCACACCCAAGAATTCCTTAAGTGTGTCACCGTATACCCTTGTTTATGGAAAAGAGGCTATACTTCCTCCTAACATTATGCTACCATCTTCCATAATAGCTCAAGAGTCTAGAGGCACAGATAACGGAATCCTGCAAATTAGAATCTATAATCTTTTGAAGGCGAAAGAGTCTAGGTCTAGGGCCAAAGAACGTTTTAAGCATCAACAGGAAGTAGTGAAGCGGTGGTTTGATAAGAACAAAGCTGGAAAAAAGGAGTTTGAAGTGGGAGACCTGGTTCTTAAGTGGGATCACCCGCATGATGAAGAGGGGAAGCACACGAATTTTCAACAGTTATGGGTAGGCCCTTTTCAGATTGCAGCAAAACTTGGCCCCTCAACCTACAAATTGCAAGATTTACAGGGGTGGGAAGAGAACTTACCAGTTAATGGTTTAGTTCTCAAACCTTATTTTTCCTGATTTTTTGTTTTTGTTTTGTACATAAATAAATTGATTTGGTTGTTTATTTTGGATTTATTTTATTTCTGTTTGTTCTAGTTTAGATTTCGATGGATTTCAATATAAGAAGCAAACTTTTGGTTGCATGGAGAGCATCAGAATTATGGATTAACTAAAATCCTTGATTATAAGACTGTGTACTATTGTTTTATCTGAAATAATTTCTTCTAATTAGCAGATTTTCCTAAATTGCTATGAACACATTGAAGTCCTACTTAATCCTTGTAAAATAACTCAGGATCAAAAGGTCTGGAATACTATTTCGAGGCTCCATCCATCTCACATTTAAAAATGTCTTAAGAGGTGACAACAAAAGACCCATGGAAAGGAAGAAAGGTAAACATTGTCTTATATATAAATGATCCCATGCCAATAATTGAAAGCCAAAAGGCAAATAAGAGTAAAAAATCTCCTAAGAAAGCAATATGTATCAAATCAAAGTACTGAACCATATAAGTACAAAATTGCCAAAGTTCTTCTCCGTCCGTGAGCTGAAAATTAAATACATCTCTCACAAAAGGACACTATGGATAGAGGAGCCTGAATAAAAATTCAGAAAGAAAGGCATGCAGGAGGACTCAAAAAGGACAAAAGTCCAAAAGCACAAAAAATGCAAAATGGCATGGGAATGAGGAACAAATGAATATTTCTGTTTACCATATGTTACAATCCTGTGGTGTCCGAGCTAGAAACTACCCGAAGATAGAGGTAAAAAATGAAATTCATATTCCTGGCCTCAAAAGAGTTATCTAGACTTTTAAATCTTGGTTCCCATGATCCCTAAATTGGATTATCATCAATGGTTGAAAGTACATACATTTGCCATTTGGAAAATTCAGACATCTACAAGAATTCAACATGTTGGTTTTATTGTCAAACAATTTGTTTCTTAAGGAAGAAATTGTCCAGAGATCTGGGTTCACCAGGTAGTCCCCAATTGTTGCAATTGCAACTATTTTCCCCAAATTCTTTGAAATTTTGGACCCGCATTAATTTTATCTTGCATGGGCTTGTTTCGATTGCTGAACTCTGTTTTGTCCCTCTGCTACAAATTTGGATTGTTTGAAGTCGAATTGAGGTCATTTGCTTTCATGTTTTTTGGAACTGCTTTATGTCGGCCAATGCTTTGACTGTTGGAATTTCGAGTTTAATTTGAAAATGATTTCCTTTTGGTCTGATTGATCTCCTTCACTGCTTTTGGAAGTCTATTTATGTTTAAGTCGGAGTTTTAGTTCTCTTCGCCCCCACAGTTTCGGAGGTGAAATGAACTAACTTTAACGCTGCATAGTCGAAGGTCTTTTGATCACTTAACGCTTTATTTTCGTTTTCCTTCATCGCTCTCGGAAGTGGTTTGAACAGTGAATCCGGGCGGCAGTCTTCTACGCAGGTGCCGTTGCGGAGGGTAAGCAATGAACGTCCCAATGGATAGTTTTTATGTTCACCGAAGCGCTTTTATCTCATTTAAATGTCTGCAGTTTTATTTATTAAGGTGGGGGCATTAGCTTTCTAAATCTCTGTCGTTTCGGCAGACAGATTTTCAACATGCCAGCGGTTAGTTTTTAGTCTTTCCGATTCCGTGGTTTTATTGCCTAAACATTTTTGCCTTTCGATGAGGTTGTTTTCACTATCGGAACAGTTTTTTGATGGTTGATCGAAGGACTAGTCCTTTGTGTTGCCGACACGGCGGTGGCATTGAGCTCACCATCACCAACACTCAGTCATTAAAACTTCCGATCACCACAGTTTTTTATTTGAAAGCGGAAGTTGTAGTCCTTATGTCTTCCACCGTTGCGGCTCCCTAGTGCATAACCATCCGACTTGCACTTTTTTTTTCGCCTGCCAATGAGAGTGTTATTTTCGCCCGATGCTTAGTACTTATTGCTTCCGACTGTCGGTAGGTTTTCTCGCCATTTTTGTTGTGCTGTTACTCTATTTTATGGGATGGCGGAGTTTTCCCATGGGTGTTGGTCAAGTTGAGGCTTCTGAGATGAAGAGCGCAGTTTGGGAGTTTGGTGTTTTGGGGAGTGGTGGTCACTTTGTCCTTTTTCATGCTTTCATCGGAGGTTGTCGAATTGGACCAGATGCGGCCTGGATTGAGATAAAAAGTCTGTTTTTCGGACTTGTGTTTTTAGTTCGGACAGTGGATTTAGAGGATTTTCAGGCCCAGCTTGCAGGATTCTCTTTACCTTATCTTTTCATGCTTTAAATTTGTTTGTAGTTCATTTCACAGAATGCATGTATTGATACAATTTGTGTTACTTTGTCAAACGCTAAGTGATCTAAGGACTGATTATTCATGACAGGGTGATTGCTACTGTAGAGAGGACATGTCTAGAAGACAAAGCAGAAGAAAGAAGGCAGCAAAAGAAAATGAAGAAGCAAAGATGAGGAAAGAAAAGAAGAAAGTCAGGTCTAAGCTCAATAGGTTCTAGTAAGGGACCAATGGATTACTGAGCATAATCAATAGAAGCAGAGGCCTAGGCTTGGAAAAGTTCGTCAGTTATCAAGCTGGTCCCTTTTCATAAAAGTGTTTTTAAATCTTAAATCTGAAACTAACATTTGTATGAATCATGAGAACTCACAAAAGGACAAAATTGTGAGATTAAAATGGTTGGGGGAGCCCAAAGGTCACCGAGGGGCAACCCAAGAGTTTTGCTTGTAGTATAAGTATAGGAGAGTTAGATAGGAGAAGGACTTTTTCCCAGATAGATTTGTGAGAGTCTGATGTAAGAAGAACGATTTCCTTTTGCATAAAGAAATTACAAGTTTCCTGTTGGAGAAAGCTTTGTGGAAGGTTTCAAATGTTGTGCTATGGATTTGTTGAATGTGAACTATTTCGTTTTCAGTTGTTATCCATTAATTGTGAGATTGTTTGAACTCTTTGAACCTATGTTCTTGTTATGAATGCTCTCTACTTTATTCTATGAAATTTGCACTATGAATAATGAATGTTATTCATAAACAATTAGCTATCTGGTTGTTCATATATCTATAAATGTTCATGTGTTTTGAAATAACAACTATCTATGATTTTTCTTAATGCATGCACAAAATACATTACTCATTGTTGAATAATAATCTTGCCCCCTAGGGATAGGTTAGATAGTTAGTTTTTTTTTTCTTGCTGTGTGTGGTTTAGATGCAAGAGAGTTAAAACGAGAGGTAAGAACCTGCGCATCACATTGTGACCGCTCCTCGTATTCTCTATCAATCTGCATTTTTAGATAGGCACTTGCATCTCATACTTAAATTCAAAAAAAACTAAAAACATACACGGTGGACCGGGCCGCAACCGGTAAAACCCTTTATTTTTGTTACTTGACCTACGGTAGCCGGACCGTAAACCGGACGGATTCCCCATACCAAATAGTAACAGGATAGTTGGGAAAGTTTACTGGGGAGAATCCCTAACTGTTGTTACCTGCGATTTTCCAGGCCTCAACAGATTCAAAACTCAAGGATAAATGTTCACAGGAAAGAAGCCTGAAGTGAGCCACCTCAAGATATTTGGTTGCCCAGTATATGTTCACATACCAAAAGAAAAGAGAACTAAGTTGGACCCTTCCGGAAAGAATGGAATATTTTTTGGATACTGTGAAGTCTGCAAATCCTTCACAATATACATTCCAGGATTACATCACATGGAGATTAGTAGAAATGTAACATTTGACGAAGAAGTAGCTCTCAAGAGATCTAGAAAGTGCCAGCATGAATAAGTGTATGAAGAGGATGCACCTCCCAGAAATATAGAAGTTGCACCCTCCCATGAATAAGAAACATCAGAGGACCATGATATGCTAGAACCTCCTACTAGGAATATATCATGAAAGAGAAAGCATGCATGGGTAAGATAAATTATATAAGAAGCATAGAAGTATGGAGCTCCAGAGGACTCCATGTAGCGTCCCCAACCCTTCAACCGACGAAGAGGACGCTATCGATGCTGCTATCTATCCGGGAAACTAGCCCCATGAACATACCCATAATAAAAATTGAAATGCTTTGAACTAAAACATGCATAGATGCATACTTATTTATCATACAGCGGAAGCAACTACATTCCATTCAAGCATTTAGCATGTTCATCATTTTCATTAAACAACAAATACAATTACAGAGATGAAATAGACAAGAATACTTATCTTATGAAGCAGCTCGTCCTGCAACCAGTTATGTCGCTACAATGTTCCACCCAACCATAGGCCAGTGTGCTTCTTAATCTCTCAGCAACACTGCCACCCCCAAGTTGGGCATGATTCCCCAAGGAAAAGGAAACTAACAGGATCACACATAGCCAAAGATAGGTCAGAACTCAGTCAAGCCAAAGCTATGTTTGGGTTTATAAGGCTACCAAGGGGATGGAAAGGCTTGTTTGCTAAGCCAGTGAGCTCAACCATAGAGCTATGGACACCTACATAATATCTAACTTGGATTTCCAACCACATACACACCCAACACAAGGAATCATCCCCTTCTCTGCTGTACAATCTCTAAGGCTATGCATTCCTTTCAAGTGTTATTCAGGATGTGCAGTAAGGAATAATCAACCCTCAATATCCCTCAATGAGGTTCCTCATGCACTAGATTTATCAAGCTGGTCAATACCCACTTCCACTCCCAATTCAACACAGACCAAAGCACTAATGCATACACAGCAATATACACAATTTCTGGGTTGAGGAAAATAGTTCGGCAACAAAATGAATTGCCAAGGAGGGTAAGAACAACCCCTAACAACATTGATTTCCAAGGGACGTTTTGGCCCTAACGTGGCCAAAAACGAACTCAACCACATCCAAGAGAACGTGGTCTCTCCTCCAAATCGCTGGGAAATTCAAAAACGAATTTAAGCTTGGCAATTAGTGGGGAAAATGCAACAAAAACGTTGGGGGAAGAAACCCAACCACATATCATTACAAAAACAAATCCATAGCCCAGGAGAATGAAGAAATGACTGTCCACATGAGGGAAAACACACACACAACAACCCAAAAATGAATTGCATACACAAAAAATTCCCAGCCGCTTGAGAGAGCCCCAACATCGGTGAATGATGATGAGGTAAACGCCCAAGAGCCCAAATTGTGAAGGAGAACATACCACAGGCAAAATCGTGGAGGTAAAACAGCTCCCAAGCGTCCCTGCGTGAGGAAAAAATGAATAAGGTGGATGTATGGCCAAATGGGCATGCATTTTGGGTGTTTTTTTTTAACAAGAATGGTTATGTTGTATTAAGCGGCATTCTGGCAAGCCAGAATCAGAGAGATACAAATCTGAAGAAAGTTGGTGACCTCTAACAGTGCTGCCAACCTTCTTGTGAAGGTCTTGGTAGACAAATCCCATCTGCGTCTATAGCTAATTCGAGAAAATGACAAAAAGAGCTTACATCAGTAAATTCTCACAAACTGTGAGCAAAGTAGAAGACAAAAGCAAAGCATTAAACCGAGTGGGATGTAATTTGCCCCTTAAAGAAAGGATCCAGCTTTTTCTGAGATCCTAAAGAAATGCTGGAGGCCGCCTCTTTTTCTCTACGCGCTTTATTGGACTTTCGCCCTCGGGTAAGGGGTGGAGACGGGACTGAAATGTCTTCAGGTTCAGAAGAATCCACAGAGCCGCTAGAGGGGACTGAAACAACCAGACTTGCTGGGGCAGAGGGATCAGGATCTGAAGCCCGAATTTCCCTCGCTACTACTGAATCTAGGGGAGCGGGATCCTGAAGGCTTTCGTCTACCGGAGGATCTTCCTTAACTGATGTTGCTTCTGGATCTAGGGCTTCATCTTCCTTCAGCGCATCAAAGCTGTTTTTATTTTCTAGAGTTGCCTCTACTGAATGAGTGGCTTTCGGAGCCTGGGTTGGCTTTTTTCGCCTTGGCTGCCTTCGCCGGTTAGTTACTGGCTGAAAATCACCTTCTTTGACTAGTCCCGCATCCTTAGAGGCTTTGGGGCAGCTTTTTGCGAAATGACCGTAAGCATGGCACTGGAGGCACTTAAAAGGTATCTGCTCGTAATCCAGCTCTTGGATATGGCACCATTCGCCCAGGGAGAGCTGAATGGCTTCCGAAAGTCCTTTCTCGAGGTTAACCTCAACACAAATACGAGCACAGGTAAATTGGTCCCCTTTCGGCTCCGCACTGTCCAGGAACCGCCCAAGCTTATTTCCAATGTCCTCCAGAGATCCTTTCCCCCAGAGATGTAAGGGAAGATGAGGCAACCTAACCCAGACAGGGGCTGCGGCGATCTCAACTCTAGGATTGAAATCAAGAGTCCAGGGGGCTAAGAACAGCCCCCTCGACCCCATGAAATAGGGTCCAGATCTGAAAACTAGATCACGATCCTCTTTCCGCGAGAAGCTGAAGGCAAAAAAACCCCTGCCTACTGCATGCAGAGAAACGATTCCATGCATCAGCGGCTTCCAACGGTCTTCCATCCATGCCTCCACCGATTTGGGGCTAGGCCATAACCCCATAAACTTTCCAATGAGGGCATTTTCTGCTAGAAGGAGAGCAAGATTGCAGGGCTCCTCTGGAGATAGCTCCAGAGAGGGGATCTCCTCCATCTTCTTAACAAACTTAGACGAGAGAGAAGGCTTGGATTTAGGTCCTGCCGACTGAACTAAAGCTTTGAAAGCTTCCAAAGGATCGTCTCCCATCTCATTAATCGGATCTGGGGCCATCGTAGCAGGGCGGCGACCACCAGAAGACAAGAGCCAAAACCCCAAAATGCATGCGAATCTTGAGCGATCTATCAGATCCTTAATCACGGATCTCCAGTAATCGATCAATGTCTAGCATCGATCAGCATTCAGTAATCCAACACCGATCAGCGTCCATTGATCTCCAGCGAGTGTGATCCTGATCTTTGGAGTGTGAATCAGCGATCTCCAAACAGCTGCCTAACAAGCGATTCTCCAGCAATTAGCGATCTGCGATCTCAGCCTGCCTACACGATCTTGGCCAACCGGAGCAGCGATTTCTTCAACCATCATTGATCGATTTCAGGGATCTGCGATTTCTTCAACCATCATTCCCCGTCGGGTTTCTTCGCCTCCAAAAAAATTCCGGTCCTCAAAAACTTCCTTGAGGATATCATGCATTTTGGGTGTTTACTTCCCCCAAAAGTCTAAATTGATTTTCCCCAAAAATGGGTTTTCCCCAAATTCGAATTTCCTGCCCATACTCTTCCCGTGCCCATGCAATAACTACTTCAACCAATTTCTGGCATAATTAAATGATTGGGTGAATGAGACAAGAAAGGTAGTTGACTGTTTGATGGGTCTCCCTTTGACATTTGGCTTTTCCCCATTGGCCCCAAAGGTTAAATATTTCCCCCTCCTTATCCTTAGGAAATCATGCCCTCATCTTTTCTTGTTATCACTTATGGTTTGTTCTAGCTGTCGATTTTGATTCCATAAGCGACAATTCTCATTGTCTCTCCACTCTTTCAACGACTTCTGCGTCTCAACGTCAGCTTGTATACTTTTATTGATCTCCTTATATTGCTCTAACTCATCCACCGTTGTTTGTAGCTGTGACTTCATTTCCGAATATGTAGGTGCCATTGTTTGTGACTGTGTTTTTACTTCACTTTTGTCTTCTTCTTTTTTTTTTTTTTTTGACCTTCCTTTCTAAATGGCAATATTCCTTCTTCTTCTTTTTCCAATAGTTTTGTAAAATGCGAGTAGATTGGGTGGTTGGGAGGAATAAGTGTTACCTTCCCCACCTAGGTTCAAATCTCACTTGCTTCTTTGTAGTTATTATTATGCACTTTTTATATTCAAACCCAAACCCCCTTTAAGAAACCACATGTGGTTTCACTCTTACTTTCTTCTTTTTTTAACTTTTATCTTTTCTTTTTTAACTTTTCTTTTCTTTTCTTTTACCTCTTTTTTGCGGGGTGGTTACTTTTACCTTTTTTTTTTATAAATTTTTTTAAAGACAAAGTCCTATTTTTTTGGGAAACCCAAATCTACATAAGGTGTAAATAATGTTTTCCAAGGTCCGTATAGCTCTAATACCACTGTAACATCCATAGTTGGACAT
The DNA here is from genome assembly GCA_001517045.1 of Pseudotsuga menziesii. Taxonomy (NCBI): domain Eukaryota; kingdom Viridiplantae; phylum Streptophyta; class Pinopsida; order Pinales; family Pinaceae; genus Pseudotsuga; species Pseudotsuga menziesii. The sequence continues at coordinate 606,261 of LPNX010225992.1, forward strand.
TCTCAATTAAGTAATTTCTGAAATAACCCACATATTCGTAGATAATAAAATATGGATAAATTGATAGATAAGTCCAAATTACAATTGAGGTTCCATTATTTATATTTTGGCGGAATACCCTTTCATTAAGAGTGATGTCTTTTCGTAAATACATTATTAATTATTATTATTTATTTTATATATATGTTGATGTTTATTATTATTATTATTATTATTTGTTGTTATTATTTGAGTTTGTTACAACATCTAGTGGACCACAACTATAGTACCAGATCATCAGGTTGTCTAAACTCTTTTTACTCATGTGTGGCTCATCTCATGATGCTTAGTTAGCGAGGAATTGCCTATGAAGGTACTTTGATGAACAAGTGTAGGATAATTTTTGTGGATAATTATTTGAACATTGTAGAGGCAGTGATAAACCAAGCGTTGGTATGACGCTACCTGTAGGTGGAATGTCACTTAAACATGGTTATTTAGTGAGTTTGTGAACACTACATACTTTAAGCGACTTGAGGTTTATGGGTATAAGGTGGATGATTTTGGTACTCGGAGCAATATCAGTGGTGCACAGTTGAATCATGATTGATATCCCTACCCTAACGATGTAAACAACAATCAATCAAGACAATACGTTATTACTTTGAAATGCAAAATTTAAAAGTGTTGTTTTTTCTCTTTGTCTGGACACGCAGGTTACTTACAACAACAAAGGCTTTCTCATGGGGGTAATGCCTTAGATATATCTTCATAGGAATCAACTTCCTAGGAAGTGAAAGGTGTTGTTCAACCAATGAACTTTGAACAGAATCAGGAAAGCCAGGTACCAAGTTTTGATGGGGTTACAAAAGTGAACATGCATGCGAGTAACCACTATTTGCCGCAACCTCCAGTTTACCATAGTATGGAAATTGACAACCAACCGCCAAGGTTCCCAGGTATGCAACCATCCAATAAAAAAGAAATGTTCCAAAGAGGTCTTGCCCTTAGTCAACCTCAAAAAGCTATGGATGGGCATACGATGCAACAATGTGAACTCCAAGGTGATCCTGTCATGTAGACCATGCGAAGTCTATGATTTCAAATGCAGGGAATCAACCCTCAGAACACAATGCAAGGCCAATTTCAAGAGCAATAGATCAATGTGAGTGAGCAGGCTGGTGCTACTATTCATTTCACTTTTAGTTGTAGTTACCCTATGTTATGCCTATTAGAGTCTTTACATGTTTCAACTGCACATTTTTTCTTACTTAAGATCCTTTACATGAATCTTAAACGGTGGAAAATATCAAACAAAGAGTAACATGCATAAAGTTGTCTATGCTAGGAATAATCTATGTTTCCTTTGTTATTGCATGAATCTCACTGCAACCATAGTTCTCATGGTAACCATTGGTTTATGATACATCTGCATCTGTTGATATCTGTAGGACTTAGAAGTTCTTTGTCCTAAAAGAGTAGAATTTACTTTGTCTAATCTAGATTTGAACTGTTATTCTGAAATTGTAACCATAAGTAGTCACTTGTTTCATTATTTGAAATAAACAAGTAAATAAATAAATTAAATACACACAAGTCAAGAACAATAGTTTGTGACAAATATCCTTCTTTTAAAGGGAAAAAAGAGATCAATATCAAAATTAAAATCTAACTGCCTTTCCAGATCAAGATACTGCAAAGTTCCTTCCTACAACTACCTCTCGAGTCCCAACCATGGGATTTGTAAGAGCCTCCCACTGTTTTCTTCATTAACATGGCTCATAATATGATTGATGTTTGGGTGAAGTCCTATGCTAGCACATATCGATCTAAACCATTTATCTGTTATGCTGCAAGTAGTATCATATTCTTTAAGGTGTTGACTGTCAAGCCATCTGTTGTAAATTGCCAGATCAAATTCCTATCACAGGGAACTGTTGATCCTACAAATGTAAAACATGGGATCAAAGCTGTTGTAGCATCAGTATCAGGTACATGCAAGTTTATTGTTGACTATGGAGAATAATTAGAAACAAGCAGGTTTTTTTTGGAACTCCTGCAAAGCCATAAGTTTTTTCAACACACCATACATAATTTGCAAAATGGTTCAAAGTTCAAATGTCATTGATAAAACTTCACAACAATGAGGATTCTGCTAGTTACAGTTGCATGTTGAGCAAATGGGTTGCAACAAAAAGAGCTTCATGTTTCTTAATATCAATATCAGTTCAACACTCCACCCTGACATCATGCACTTTATCCTCATTGATTGTTTTATGGAATTAACATTCGTTATTTCCCTGTTAATTTACAATGAATAGAATGCATATACAAAAGAAATTCAATATGCCATTAATTTAGGTTTTGGCAGGATCAACCATGTATTCATGTTTGTTAGTGTTTTAGTTTTTTAAGCATTACAAACATGCACACACACAAACACACACACACACACACACAGACAAAGAATTGATGGATATCCACTCGTTCATGTGCGGTGGAATTTCCTCTTGGTGCAATAACAGAACCTTAATAGAGAATAAATCCTAGGAAAACATCCATAAGTTCAATAATTCTGAGTAACATCCATACTATTTAGGGGACATTTTTTCCAATTTGCTAAGTTACCTTTTTACATAAATATTTACCATTTGAAACACCCTCCAAATGTCATCAATGTAGCAATATTATCAGACTTTCTCAAGGAAAAAATTGGCAACGTAGAAGAGTTGAGAGGGTGACTTTGCTTGGGAAAAAACTGGAACATTCTGGACAAAATGGTGCAGTTTCCAAGCATTATAAGCAGGTTAATGGGTCATACTTGCATTGACTTAAAATCGTTTTTCCCGAGTCAAATGGGCATTATAAGCAGGTTGGTGAGTTGTATTTGCATTGACTTAAAATCATTTGGTCAAACTAAATCAATGCGAGTATGACATGTCCCCCAATCATTGACTTATTTGGCTCGTCAGTATCGTAACAGTATAGATGGGGAAATTATTCAAGGAAATAGCTTGCAAATAAAATTCAAATGGTTCCAGTCTTCTAGGACAGAACTCCAAATCAAGATGATGATCCACATTTTTCCTTAGAAAATCAGAACTTATAAGAATAAGGGAAAAACATTTAACTGACACTTTTTTCAAATCGAGCGGTAAAAGAATTATTCTTCCCTCTGGATTGTGGTTGAAAATCATTACAATTCAGTTGAAAATCTTTCCAGTTGTCATCTAGGAAAAAGGTTTGAGTAGAATGAGAGAAACGTTTCATGATGAGGCAAAATATTTTGGGTAAAATTTTAGGAAACCCAGAAAAACAAGTTTATTGATGAACAGTTTGACCAACAATTGGAGGGAAAATCCAAATTTTGGCAAATTAATTTGAGGCTTAGGATCTTTGAAAATTGGATTTTAGAATCCTTATCAAGCATGGAGCACATCACTAAGAAGTTCCCTTCTTCCATATTGACCCTAAATGGCATCTAGGAAAACACATTCACTAAAGGGCCAATGCTTGTAAGTGTTAGGAGGGAAATTTGACTCTGAAACTTACTATAATCTCTTTCAAAATATGAAATTAAAAGTCTGTTTTTCAATACATTTGACGTGCTTTTCATAATCTTTTTCACTGGTCAAATGTATATTCCAATATGTTTGGCTTGGCTTAGGTACAGATGCTTTGAAGGTACGGATGTTCCCCTGTTTTGTGGATCGACAATATTATGCCGCATAACATCTAGCTATGTATAAATATGTCACTTCTATTTGCATTTTGGTCTCTCTTGTATTAACTATAATATCTCTAGAATCCTTAAGGAAATGGCTGTAGTTTTTTTACTTAGTTTTGGGAATTTAGCACATGCTGGGATCAGACTTGGGTTTTTGTCTACATCATCCTTCCCTCTCAAGGAATTGTTCTTGTCATTCTTTGCTCCGACTTGGTTTTTCATTGGTATTCTTCATGATTTTTGGGTTGGAAGGTTGCATCTCAAGGTGATTGTGGGGCTCTCCTCTCTTACTATGTTCATTCCTCCATCTAAATTCTCATCTCAAAAGAAGATTTCAAATACAACTTTTGAGGTACGAGGTGCATCCCTCTAATGAGGGCTTGAGGTATTTCTTTTATTTAGTTAGATTTACATGTTTCATTTTTTAATATATACATCTAGACATGAAGAAACCCTTGATTTTCTATTGCAAGAGGATAAGCAAGTTTAAGCATGCAAGGAGGTCTAACCCCCTTGGATTTGGTTGATTGGTGTTTACTTTTCAGTTCGATAATCCAAGAAGCATTGCTAGTTTAGATCTTACCTAGTTAAGGTTTTTCACCCAAGTTTAATGAGGCATATTCACAATTGAAGTGATCCTTCTCTCTTGCTTGCTCACCAAAGGAATTTACAACAAACCATAATTGCTTACAAGTTTTTTTTTTTCACTTCGTAAATGTAAAAGCTGATTTTTGGTCATTATTCCTCATTTTCAAATTTCTGGTTTAAGTAGTCTAAGTGGGAACATAAACTAAATGAGGAAATAAACCAATGCCTTTACTTTCCTTTACTTGCTTGACCTATATATTTTCTCCATTTATTTTGAGGTTGATAAATTATTAACCAATATGAAAGACTTTATGTATATCCATAGGAAACTAATATATAACCCTTATATGCTTTGTGTGCCTCATGTGCGCCTTACGCTCTTCCTTGTTTTGTAGTTTTCCCAAAATCAAGTGGTCACTCTACACCTATTGGGTCTAATTTCCCTATCTTAGTGAGCATTGCTTTGTAATGAGTTGGCTTGTTTCCTAGGGTTTGTCCTTTTAGGCCCCTTCCCTCTTAAAGGTCATCTTGCCTCCTAGTTAGTGAGTGTAGTTCTCTTATTCCTCACTCCTAGGTCAAGGGCATGCCTTTTTCCTCCTTAGGTTAGTGGAATCCTTCAACATTATAGAAACTCCATAGGGGAGTTCCCTTCAACCTTCTTCTTCATAGAAAAATGATGCTCTTGTTGTTTCATTCTAAACCTTTTTATTCCAAGGGAAGGTTGTTAAACCTTTCCCCTCTTGAGGAAATTTGATTCCTTTGTTTTTTAACCTTTTCCCCTTAAACTTCTATGAGCCAGACAGCCCATGATCTTTCTTAAGGCCTCTGCTATTTTTATTTGTTGTGGTTGCACAAGATTTATTCACCCTAGTGCCCTTTGACTTGTATTCATATTGCTCATCCTCACCCTTTTGTGCAACATAAGCCTTGATAGGAGGTGTGCTGATTGAATCGAATTGCCTTGAAGCTAAAATTGAAACATCTTGCTTCTTTGGAGAAGGAAGCACCGATGAAGTCACGCTCTGTAGCTTTTGTTCTTCCATTTTTGGACTAGCCAATGATTCAACAGACATTTTAGCATGTGCACTCCTCTCATCCTTATCTCCAATCTGCAATTTATCCATATGCTTCTAGGTAGGTATCTGAACACTGACTCACATCACCATCCAACACAAAAACTTCGGTGTCATAAGCACACTTGTTGTTGGAATTTAATTCATGATACAAAGCTTTGCAATCCCAGTGAGCAAAACCCTTACTAAAACTAAACACCTCTCAAAATAGTGCATTATTTAGACTCAGAAACCTAGACTATACTCACTAGTGCAAACACTGCATTAAATGGAAAAACTCCCAACAATGGATCGTTATGTGTTCATCTACATAAATACTAGAATTATGGAAATTGTAACATCATGTAGATAGCAGCACTAGATCACACATAACTTTATTACTCATATAAGAAGTTACAAAACCAATAGCTCAAAACTGAATGACTCACACACTCACCATGCCTTTCTTTTATAGACTATGAAAGGCTATATGGTTTACAAAGATAACTTCTCCAATGGTGTGCCTAGATTAGGAGAAGAAACCCATAATCCATCTAGTGTTGTGCCTCAATTAAGAGAAGAAATCCTTACCCCAACCTAGCCCTACCTGTATAGATAATGTTGCCTAAATTAGAGCACCCACTAAAGAAGACTAGATGCATCTTATTTCTTGGAGATAATGCCCTACCTAATTATGGAGATCTCTTGATCCATGTGCCCCATCTAAACATAGAACACCAACTAACTAAAGATTAGAAAGGCGTGTTCTAGATATGGAAAAAACTAAAGATAACCCTGCTTCTAAGGATAGCACATGCATGTTGTAATTTTTAAAGCATGCATGCGCCTCTAAAAGGATAATGGAATTTGGAGCAGGAAGGTAAATCCAACACTGCTTTACAAGAAAGGTGTTCACCAAACCAAGGCACTCCCTTTTTCATCTTTATTTTCTAGAATCTTCAATGTGTACTCCCCTTATTCAATGAAGACTTAGTCAACAACAACATGCTTAGAATCAATTATTGATTCCACAGTGGGCATACTTCTCCATCATAGCATCTCGACATACATGTTCTTCAGCTGCTTTCTCACTACTAGAAACCTCTATATCAATGATAGAATATGTTAGTGCAACATGCGTTAGAAACTTCCTAGGTGTTGCCACTTGTTTCTATTCCTCCTGCTTTCTTAGGTGTTGCCACTTGTTTCTATTCCTCCTGCATTCTCGACTTCCTAATTGAACTGATTAGCACTAAAGGCATCTTGCCAATTTAAATATCATTTTTCTTCTTCTAATCAACTTTTGGGACATCAAGCTTATCTCCCACCCCAAATTCTACCAGAGGTTCCTGTAACCTAGAGGACCTTCCATTCTCATCAAATGTAACATCTTAACTTACCACTGTCTTCTATCATGTGGAATATAGATCCAATGAGCTTTGGAGGTCTCACAATAACCAACAAATATATCCATGATGCCTTAAGCTTCAAACTTAGTCCTACTTTCATCAAGCATACATGGATATAAACATGACAACCAACTATAGCAAAGTGTGGTACTTGAGGCTTATCACCAGTTAAGGCTTCCTTGGATGTTCTATTCTTCAATATCTTGTGAGGCTATTTAGAATATAGATCATTGCATTGCATGCATCTGCCCATATACACAGGAATGAGTCCATGTCATGGGTCATTGATTTTGTATTATCAATGATAAACCAATCCTTCCTCTCTGCAATTAGAAGTCAATCTCATGGCGCACGACATTTCTCTGGCCTGCCCCATTTCAGGGATATCCACTCAAATTATCTGCCTAGAAAACTCAAATTTGGAACAGGTACAGTTGTGATGCAGAGGATGTATCTTCCACCGGTCCCAAATCTAGGGAGTCTCCACATGTCCCAAAATGTAGCAGTCTTGCATGCTATTGAAGGTCCATGTTCCATGACAATTTTAGTGAACAACTATATAAGTGGAGTTGGCGAAGGAAGACTGCAGAGACTACTCGTAGGAGCTTTGCATATGCTCTCAGAAACTTAGAGGAGGTTTGGATGCCAAAGGGAAAAGAGGTTACAAGGTTAGTCAACCAAGAACTCGTTGTGAGGGCCTTCCTTTCCCCAAAGTCTATGGCATAACAGTATTAACTACCACATTTGTGAATTTTTTTATCAAATCCCCAGCTAGTGTGAACAAATAAGTCAAGGAGTGCAAAAATTTAAAAGGCCATAATGGCCAGTGCAGAACTGAAAGTATCAGGCATAGAGAACATAAGACTGGAATATTATGCTGCTATAGGCACCATGCCAGAGGCCAAATGAATCATTGTCATTATTCTTACACGACACTCCCTAACCATCCATCTGTGGTTTGGGATGTGAGAACCCAATCACTATGTGTCATTCCCCTGCAGCAGTTGCTTCTCAGCGTCCAAAATCACCAAGGCCAACATAGGAACTCTTTCAGTCAGTTCTCTATTTTCGGCTTGAGGCTGACTGTGGTGGTGCTCTCATCACTTTGCCAACCCTATGTTTGAGCTAGCCACTATTCCATTGCAATTTCTGCAAGGGGATTCAAGGAACCATAGATGGAGCAGGAGGCTCCCGGCTCATGGTGCAGGGACCCCACACTAGTAATTTAGGATCTTGTGGCCGCCAACATCAAGCTCAATATTTTGAACTTGCACTGTGATCTGCAAAGATAGGCTGACACACAACCACTCTGTCAAACTATGAAAATGATCTAACTGCAGGAGCTCCATTAAAATTGATATAATTCTTATTTTGGCAAATCAAAAACAAAATTTCTATTCATAGCAAACTGAGAGAATCCATTGTTGAGTATCGTCAGCCCTAGTGGTTTTGTAATAATTAGTTAATTCTACTTAGTCAATGTCAAGGTTACCCCTTACACCTGATGGTCTATGGCAGTGAAATGTTCCCTTTATTGCACTTGGTAACAAGTTTTCATTGTTGTGCGTTACATACCATTTTGATGATGATTTTTGTGGTATTTGTGTGATTAATCTTCTTTTTTATTGCACTTTGTTTGCTTTCTATTGTTGAGGGACAAACTTTTAATGGAAGAAGCAGATTGTGGTATGCTACTATTTGGCATGGTTTTCAAAGATTCGAAACTCTAGCATCTTCTTATCTTATGCTCTACTCGGGTTGTTGTCAGGATCTTTTTGTACTTTATTAGGTATACAAACATTACCGAATTATGAAGACAAGATGGCTGAACACCTTACGGAGGAAAGTGATAAAAAATACTAGGTATCATGGCTGAACACCTTAGAATGCACGTGGGGTATCATGTCAATATACTAGGTAGAAATATAAAGGGGTATAAAAAATGTAAATGAAAAAATGGATACATGCAATATATAGTGAAAATAGAGGTTTTTTTAAATTGGGAAGGCATATTGGGAGGGGGTTAAAAAAAACGATTTTGAGAGGTATTTTCCAATATTTTTTGAACATAGGGGTATTGTTTCATATGCTACGAATGAACATGCTATGGCATGGTTTCACTAAGTGATGAAGCAATTACAAAACAATACTGATCTATAATGAAGAATGATGTTTGGGATATAGTTCCCAAACCAGAAGGCAAAAGTGTGGTATCTTCAAAGTGGGTCTACAAGATAAAGCATGCAACTGACGAAAGTATTGAGAAATACAAAGCAAGGTTTATGGCAAGAGGATTCTCTTAGAAAGAGGTAATTAATTATGAAGAGACATATTCCATTAGAACCATCATGGCACTTGCATCCATGATGAAGTGGAGTTCACACCATATGGATGTAAAAATAGCCTTCCTGAATGGTGTTATTGAGGAAGAAATGTACATAGAACGACCACAAGGATTTGAAGCTGAAGACAAATGGACTCATGTATGTAAGTTGAATAAAGCTCTGTATGGATTGAGGCAAGCGCCTAGAGCTTGGTATGGAAGGATAGATAGATTTTTGACGAGCTTGGGCTTTACCAAAAGCAAATCTGACCCTAACCTTTACTTTAAGGTTATGGATGATGAACCTATCATATTATTGTTGTATGTGGATGATTTATTTCTGACAGGAAATGAGAAACAGATTGTAAAGTGGAAGAAGAAGCTCGCTGAAGAATTTGAGATGAAAGACCTTGGATTAATGCACTATTTTCTAGGTCTAGAAGTATGGCAGAGCCCAAAATGAATCTTTCTCAACGAGGGAAAGTATGTTGTAGAAATCTTTAAAATATTTGATATGTTGGAATGTAAATCCATGGCCACACCCATGGATACCAACTAGAAGTTGTTAGCTGGTGAATCATCGGAGTTAGTGGATGTGACTCAGTATAAACAAATTATTGGGTCATTGATGTATCTAACGAATACCAGGCCAAATATATGCTTTGTTGTGAACACCCTGAGTCAGTATCTAGTTAAGCCTAGACGTGTTCACCTGGTAGTTGCAAAGCATGTGATGAGATACCTGAAAGGTATGATAGACTTTGGTCTATATTATGTTGGAGATCATGACTACATATTGTATGGTTATACCGATGCAGATTGGGATGAAAGTGTCTTAGACAGGAAGAGCACCTCAGGTGGATGGTATTTTCTGGGATCCGCCATGATCTCATGGTTTAGTAGGAAGCAACCCAGTGTTTCTCTTAGCACATCTGAAGCAAATTATATAGTAGCTTGTTCTAGTAGTTGTGAAGCCATATGGCTTTGAAAGTTGATGTCAAGTCTATTTGACCTGAATCCGGACGCAATGGGACGGGTCTCACAACCCACAAATGCTCAAAAACATATGAACCATAAGATGTGGTTGCGCCCTTCTCAAGAACCCTACCACACAAAAATGACTATATCTTAGTCATACTAAAACCATTTTCATTGAAATAAAAGGTGTTCTTTACTATAAACTTCACTTTAGATGCAATGGAACAAGTCTCACAACCCAAAAATTATCAAAAATGGTCGAACCATACCATATGGTTATGCCCTCCTCGGTTCAACTAGAGAAAAATTCAATATATTTCCCTCACAAGAAACTCAAACCATACATCCTGTGAAAGCACAATACATTTCCATAATAGGAAACTAATCCCACCCAAATTGAGAAAGCACAATACATTTACATCGTAGGAAACTCATGCCACACAACCTGAGAAATCATAATACGTTTCCATCACAGGAAATTCAAGCCATACAACCTAAGAAAGCACAATACATTTCCATCATAGGAAGCTCACGCCACACATCCTGAGAAAACACAATAAAATATATCTAGGAAACACTCTGGCATAGATAAGGTACCAAAGTCTACCCAGGAAAACTTTCTCGTAGAGAAGTCTTCATACACCATTACAAGGCCTTTAATATTCAATACTTGGTGAGTTGTGACTATTTGTGCTCACCATCTCCTTTCAAATATCACTTTCACCCATGCCTTCGATACTCAACCATACAATGCTTCTCCTCTAGAAGAGCATGTACAGTTAGTCTAGTAGCCAAGAGAGAGAGAGAGTAAGAGAGAGCCCATTGTAATTCACATAGAGCAATTTTAATCCAATCTCAAAGGATAAATCCAACTCACTATAGAGATTACCCAAACCACAAGAGGTTAACTCCAACCCAAAGAGGCCAACTCGAATTAGTGAGAGGAGGTTATAAAACATGAGGGGAGTTACACATGCATGATATTCCTCTCTCGAAATAGAAAAGGAGTCATAATGAAAGAGGATTTACACTTTTCACATGCATTGGCTAAAAATAGCTAGTGAGGGCACCTTTGTGAATGGGAGGAGTTACAAACTCACCAAACCACATAAAGGAAGGTCCACTAGTCAAGTAGGGCCCACCAAACATCAAAGAGGGAGTAATGGTGACTCCATGAACCAAAATAATAAAAAATAGGGACTGAAAATTAATGTTAGGGGAAGCAACAACTCTTATACCCCAACCCCCTCACATGTGGAATCCATGATCCCCCAACCACATTGGTTGTACATGTTGAGCTAGTTAATTAAAAATAAATAATAATAAAATGTTCATAGTCCATAGTCCATGCACCTAGTGCCACATAGAAACACACATAATATTCACTACATATGTCTAGGGGCTTAACACACTAGGGGCATTACAACATACATGCACGTTTGAATGACCTTTTGATAGCTATTCATTTTCCTTTCTTTTATAGAGGACATTCTTCTTCAATATTCTTATCAATTTCAAAGTCATGGTCTTCTTCAACATTTGCATCATGTTATTTGTCTCCCATGTTTTTTAGGTTAACCAATTCTAGACATTGTTATGTCGCTGACATATAACATTCGATCAAGGACATTACGAATGATGGTGTTTGCCAAATATTTGCTTGGCGACCAAGGTTTTCATAGCGATAGTTTGAATTTTCAATTTTTTTCTTGAAGGATATTTATATGCATCGCGGTTGGCTCCATGCACGTTAACTTCAACTTAGATTGGTGTGTCCCAGGCCTTAGTGGTGTGCTGGCGTCATTTCTCTCTTTAATGGGATTGAGTGGGTTAAGCTGGAAGAGGCAACGCGTCATTTCTCAGAAAATGGCATGTACTTCGTTTCCTTTCGTCTTCTTTAGGTTACTACATGTCCTTTTGCGTTCATCTTTGGTCTTTCTTCCCATTTCTTTTGTGTTTTGTTGTTCAGAGGTGGCCTTCAGGTCCTTTCTCAGGAGGGATGTTGCATTCTTCGATTACCATGATTCAAGAGTTGTGCATTGCAGATGTTGAGTGCACCTTCCATGGGATTCAACGACGCATTCTTCAGGGGTTAGGAATGGGGCGCTATCGTGTCTATGCTGAATGGTGGGGGTCTGGCTCAGATATAGCTCCTTGTGTTGTACATGTTTTTGACAATCTCCATTGTCATATTTTTTTTCTCGGTTCTTGCATTCCCTTTTGCCTTCAACTTTGATTCTATTGTCAGTTTCTTCAGGCTGCTTCAATGTTTTGTTCTTGAAAAGTGGTTTGGGCTTCTTGTTCACGTTGGCTATTGCTTACTCCAGTGGGAAAATATGTTGAATGTAGCTTCTGTACACTTTGGCAGTGCGTTGGATGGGGTTTAGGAATGGGTCGATATTGTGTCTCTGCTCAATCGTGGGGCTCTGTTTCATATGTGCCTATTTCTGGTGTATGTGTTTTCGAAAATTCCCATTGCCAGAATTTGGAGTCCAGAGTTTTTCAGCAGGTGTTGACGGTTCTTCCTCTTTTAGTTTCCATGTCTTCGTCTATGTTACTCTTCCTGTGTTCGGTTACCCCGCTCGTATGTTGTTACCGTTTCTCTTGGTATTCTTTGTTGCGTTCTCCTTTTCCTATAGGTGACACTAGAAGGCGATCATCGGTGGCATAGTAGTATAATTCGCTCGTATTGGATTTTGTGTACGTAAATTTCGAACAAATTCGAATTCGTCGAATATTCGATCTATATGTAATACGGATACAATAATGGAAAGACAAGAGGTCTTGAGATTAAAAAGTAGAGCAATCTGGATGGAATGTGGAGATGACAATACAAAATTCTTCCAGGCCTTTGCAAAAGGTAGGAAGCAACAAAACACTATATGGGAGCTAAAGAATGAAAACAATGAGACCGTAAATACCTTTGAAGACCTAGCTAAAACAGGGAAGAAATACTTTGAGAACATTTTTAAAGAAGACCAACAAACAACTATAGCTGAAGTAATCCGAATTTCTCAGTATTTCCGTACAAGTATCAGTGAGGAAGACAACATGGAGCTAATGGAAGGAGTCTCAGAGGAGGAGGTAAAAGCAACCCTACACAGCTTTCAAAAAGAAAAAAATCTGGGACCTAATGGGTGGACAGTAGAATTCCTACTAGCTGGATATGACTCCATAGGTCCAAACTTATTACATCTGGTTGAGGAAACAAGAAAAAATGGTGTCCTCCATCTTCCTCTGAACTCAACCTTCTTAACCCTAATTCCAAAAAAGGAATCTCCAGAAAGTTTGGAGGACTACAACCCTATCTCACTGTGCAACATAACTTACAAGGTGGTCACAAAGATTATTTCTCAGAGATTTAGAAAGGTCCTATCAAAGATCATTTCCAAAGAACAGTTTGGTTTTTCTGGAGGACCAACAAATCCACTAAGCTATCGGGGTTGCCTAGGAGGGTCTTCACAGTGCAAAAACGAAAAAAGCAAAGGGGGCGATACTAAAAATCAATCTCTCAAAGACCTTTGAAAGCGTAAGCTGGATCTATCTCAAGCTTCTTCTCACCCATCTGGGCTTCAATTACCCCTTCATAAAATGGATTTTTGCCTGCATCACAACTGCCTCCTTTGCAGTCCTCATAAATGGAGCAAGTTCCCCTTTCTTCCATGCTGAAAGGGGTCTGAGACAAGGTTGTCCACTATCCCCTCTGCTCTTCCTACTAGTTGCGGAAGGGTTAAGTAGAGCTATTCTTGATGCAAAAGGAAGAGGGTTGTTTGAAGCACTTAGACTTTCTACAAACACGAGCATAACACAATACTATTTGTGGATGATATTCTCATTTTCTGCAAGGATTCTAAAAGAGAGGCAGAAAGGCTCTCAGAAATCCTAACTCTCTTCTGCAAAGCTACAGGAATGCGAATAAACCTTCATAAATCTTCTTTTACAACAATAAATTTGGAGGAGGAAACGCAGAGATCTTCCCAGGCTCTTTTCCCTTATCAACATCTACCCCTGGATGACAGAATAAAATACTTGGGATTCAGACTCAAACCAAATTGCTACAAAAAAGAGGATTGGAACTGGCTACTTGCAAAACTGGAATCCAGAATCAACAACTGGTGCAATAGATGGCTCTAAAGAGCTGGCAGATTAGTTTTGATCAAATCAGTATTGGAAGAAATCCCGGTATACTGGATGGCATTGGCATGGATTCCTAAATCAATCTTGATAAAATTTAGAAGAATATGCTCAACTTTTCTATGGGCTGGGAAAAAAGATCCAAAGGTCCTCCCATGGGTAAAATGGGATCAAATTGCAAGACCAAAAGCATTGGGAGGATGGGGCATAAAGAACACTTCTTTCTTTACAAAAGCTTTGGCTACAAAATTAGGATGGAGACTCATAACAACACAGAGTCTATGGATAGAATTCATTACCCATAAATACATCTCTCCAACCCCAGTTTTGGATTGGATCAGAGATTTAGGATTCAAGAAGCATAAAAGTGGATCCATCATATGGAAAGCCTTATGCAAATCTTTTTCTCTTATATCTAAAGGACTAGTCTGGAAGGTAGGGGATGGCACAAAAGTCAGAATAGGGGTGGACCCCTGGATAGGCAGCGCCCAAAATCACATCCTTCGTCAACCTTTAATTTATCTAATCCATTAGAAAGGGTACTTCCACTTAAATCAAATAGCAGACCCGATCTCAACCAACATCTAGCATCAACGCTGGAGGAAGAGTCAAGACCTAGAGCTGCCAGAGCAATGGGCAATCCCGTGGGATCATTACACACTAGCTTTGCAATCTTCTCACATCGGGATTACAAACAAAGAAGACGAGCTGATTTGGGAGAAAGCACAACTTGGAAAATACACCCCAAAGATTGGTTATCAACAACGCTGCTCACAATTCTTCCATGAAAATAAAAAATGGTGGCAAAAAGGGATTTGGAAGCTCAAATGCCCTCTAAAGGCAAAAAAAATTTCTTGGTGTGTCCTTGCAAACAAAATCCCAACATGGGAGCACCTCTAGAAAAGGCAGATAGCAGGTCCTGGGTGGTGCAACCTATGCAAGGACGATGAGGAAAACTCAAATAATCTTTTTCTTCACTGTGTTTTTTCCAAACAGGTTTGGGAACACTCCAAGTCTTTCAATTCTTCAAATTTCTCCTGGGAAGGCAATACAGTGGCAGAAGCATGAAAGGCTTGGTCCTCCTCATCCCAAACATCTCAGCTCAAAGCCCTCCACTTATCCACATTTGGGGCCTTTGGTTAGCTCAAAACAGGGTCATATTCCTTGGCAAAGCCAGCTCCCTAGAAGAGGTTGCAAGAAAAGGATTGGATATAATCTCATACTTTCCTCAAGAAAGGAACACACCTGCTCCTGGAATCATTGTTCCGGAGCAAATAAATAGAAACACCCCTTGGGCTTTTTTCGATGGAGCCTCCCAAAACTTGACATGTGGGGGAGGAGCATGCTTATTCCTCAACCAAAACCATTATTTCAAAAACTCCTTGGGGCTGGGAGCTGGAACCAATAACTATGTTGAACTTATGAATCTGAAACTCCTCCTATGTTTCGCAATTGAAAGAAACTGTAGAAAGCTACAAGTATTTGGTGATTCAATGGTGGTCATAAATTGGCTTAACAAGACTCATAAATGCAGAAATGCTACTCTAGATGTTTTATATGAAGAGACATGCAGATCTCTATCTTTCTTTGAATCAATCTCATTCAAGCATGTTTACAGGGAGCGGAATGCGGAAGTAGATAAAATCTCCAAGGCGGGACTAAACTTGCAATGGGGTCAATGGAAAATTTTGGAAATAAAGGACTCAGAGGCCATGGCATACCCACACAGGCCTTTCTTTCTCTTGTCACACTAAACAGTTATTTTAAAGTTTTTTGAGACAGTGTAAAAGCATCATACAATAGTCTTAAATCACAGAATGGACTCGAACACTCTCTATCAGTCCATAAACCAGCTTAGAGGATGGAACAACGTCATCCTAAAGCTGCCCTACACGAACTTTTTTGGTTATTAGACATATCAGGCTAGCAAACATAGGCCTGGGTTTTTCAGATCCTGGTAGGGAGGAGAAAGCACATCAGAAAAGATGTGAAACAGTTTGTAAAGCTGCTTATAGCAGGAACAAATGGCATACTATTTTGTATGTAGTTTTTTTATTAATAAAAATCAGCTTTTTTTCTTCCGAAAAAAAAAAGAAAAGAAAAAAGGGTAATACAGATACAAGTTAATTTTGAAAATTAATTTTAAAAAGCTAAATCTTAATTATTCAAACACTATAAAATGATTTCCTTTCAATTTCATACTTCTTAATTCAATTTAATAAGAATAAAATATGCCAAAAAAAAAAATATGCAAATATAATAGCAACACTAGATTTATTAGTTACCAAAACCACTTACATCCTTGCTCATTCCAGAGTTAAAGTTAACCCTAACACAATTTAGAGATTCATTAATTAATTCCCAATGTAAGTAGTGGTAAATATTATTTACTTTATTTTTAAAATAATTAATAACTATTAATAATTAAAAGTTTTCTATCTTGCACTAAGGGCATTATATTTTTGTTTTTTAAAGACTAATTTTTGTTATAAGAAATATATTTAAAAAAAGAATGATTTTTTTCAAGTTTAAAATTTAATCACTGATATTCAATATTTCATTAAAAATATTGTATATGTTTAACTATATATAAATGTTATATATATATATATATATATATATATATATATTGTTGTATATTTAATTAAAAATATTATATATAAGAAGTCTACTTCCATATTTTATTCATATTGGACTTTTTTGATAATTTTTTTGTTACTTATTTTTTTCGTATCGAATCGTATTCGTATATGTATTCGTACTCGAATTATGCTACTATGATCGGTGGTATATGCTTCAATTGGTGTTATTTTCAATTTCGTACTAGTTGGTAGTTGTAGTTGCGACAACAAGCCTTCTCTTCCTTTCAAATGTGCTCAAGGCCTCAATTGAAAAGGTATGCTTGAAATTGGGGAACTATTGTCTGATTAAGAATGTTTGCTTTTTTTGGACAGTGGATATCGAAAATGGTGGAGCAGATATCTCTGAAACGTGGCTAGGGTTTCCCTAGCCGCCGCCTCCCTTGCTACGTAGAGCTGAGGTGTTATGGCTGGATCGTTGGCACCCGTTGAAGCACTGCTCCGTTTTAGCATGGGGTTTTTCACCTGGCTGTCGCTTCTCCTCATGGCTCTCTGTTAAGCGTGGGGTTTTTCTAGCTACTGCTCTCTCCCCGTGGATCTCTGGTTTCTAGACAATGGGCTCTCATGACCAGCTCGCAGCCTTCAAGGTCCTTGTTCAAACTGTCGTTCCTCAGGCAACTTCTCACACTCCCTCCAAGTTCATGAAAAAGATGGACGAGATCGCTTCTCTAGAGCTCTCTCCTACGGATCCATGCCAGAAAGTGCTCGTCCTCTTAGACATATCCCTCATCAGCAAGTTCACAGGGTTGTGGCCCAGCCCTAAGGCGGTGGAGCTCTGGATCGTAGAACATTGGAACCCTCTTCTGCAAGTACATGTCTCTCTCTTCGCAGCTAGAAGAGGGTTTTTTGTTTTCCTGTTTTCGAATAAAGAAGAAAGAGATCTAGTCTTTCGGTGGGGTCCCTTCTTCATGGTATCGAGAGGCCTGTTCTTAGCCCCATGGACCCTGCGGTTTAACCCAGAAGCAAAGATCACTACCGCTCCAGTCTGGGTAAGACTCCCTAACCTCCCTCTTCATCTTTGGGGGAAAAGCACTCTAACGGACATTGGTAACAAGCTAGGACGTTATCTAGATAATGCAGAACCAAAAGGGGCCTAGTTCATATCCACCCGCATCTGCGTAGAGGTAAATCTAGAAAAATGGCTTCTGGAGGCCCTAAAGCTCACATTAGGAGAATGGAGCCACTTTCAAAAACTGGATTATGAGCAGTTTCCATTCAAATGCAACTTTTGTCATGTATACAGCCACTTCACCAAAAGCTGCCCCGAGATTGAAGAATCACAGAAACCAGCAAATCTCTTAGCTTCCAAAGATACAGAGTTCCATACGGTCACTAATCGACGCTGTCCTCCTCGGCGAAAGGAGCCTCAAGCTTCTCAGCACGAGGACTCTCCTCGAGATCATTCTCCTCTCGCAGAATCTCCATGGTTGGAAAACAAAAACAACTTTGAAGTTCTCTAGGAAGTCGAAGCACAAGAATCTGAAGCTACAGATGTCCCAGAGCAGGGCATTCCCCCAGGTCCGCCCGGGCCCTTGGAGGCAGCTGAACAAGCTTCTCCAAAACCTGCTCCTTCAGGTTCTAAGAAAGACCCCAACGCTTTGGGCCACAAGACTTCAGCCCATGTAGGAATGGCATCCTTGGTCCGTTCCTCTGGGTCAAAGCGAACCTCTGGTTCTGAAGACTTTTAAGCTCTTTCTCCTCCCCTCACAAGAGGGCGAAATACAAACAAAGAACGTAGAGAAAAGGAAGCAGCCTCAAATAGTAGCTCGGGCTAACAGAAGCGATTGGACTCTTTCATTAAGGGGCATTTCACCTCCCCGTCTAATTAATGATTTGTTTATGTATCCTTCTCTGCTCACAATTCGTGAGAGTCTACACTTGCAAGCACTCATTTTCTCGGAATAGCACCAGAAGCATTTGGGACTCACCTCTCAAAGTATGCATTAGAAGGCTGACTGCTCAGCTAGAGGTCATCAGCCTTCTTTTTATGAACTCCCCCTTTGTAAGCCTAGCTGGGCTACAACCTTTTTAATCAATCAAAATTTTCAGTTTCTGTTAAAAAAAAAGAATGTTTACTTTAGTATATAATGTTTCATCCCTCTATGAATTTGTTTAATGTTCGTCTTATTTGTATTTATCCTTTTTTTTCCAAATATTCATAGATGTGAATGATATGGATTTATGTGCGAACAAAATGAAATAACAGATATAGAATCATAAACACAAATAGATTGCAATGAAAACAGAGATACAATAAATTCATATTCTATTAAATCACGGAAATAGAACAGATTGTAAATACAACACCTAGAATGGTTGTAGTTATCTCTGGGAAGAAACGTGGCTTCTACACTCATATGTGCCTAGTTGAATACAAAATGAGGCCAAAAGGCCTATTTATAATAAGCATGAGGGTGAGAAACCTAAAGGTCCAAAACATAACCCTAGAAGATGAACCATCATAAAGTTTGTGGCCCCAGGGTGGTTAGTTGAACAATCAACTTCTCGGGGTCATAACTTTTGCATATGATCTCCGATTTAGGTGCTTGATAGCTCGTTGGAAAGGTTTATTCGAGATTTACTTATTTCAAGTATAAACTAATGTTAAATGCATACAAGTGGAAACCATCACGNATGGAAAATTATTTTGATCAAGTGGAATAGGTGGGTGGCCTTTGATATCCATTTGAATGAGTTAATTAAAGATAAGTTTCAATGCTAGTTTCTCACAGGCAAACTATGTCTTGGAAATCCACCAAAAATCCAGTGCA
This sequence comes from Pseudotsuga menziesii, assembly GCA_001517045.1. NCBI lineage: Eukaryota > Viridiplantae > Streptophyta > Pinopsida > Pinales > Pinaceae > Pseudotsuga > Pseudotsuga menziesii. The sequence continues at coordinate 625,861 of LPNX010225992.1, forward strand.
TCAAAGATCTTGATCTGTTTTTTTTCGAATTAACCAAGTTCTATTCTCTTCCAAAAATCCTTCGTGTGGATTTCCTAGTTGCTCTCTTCTCTGTTTATGAAACAATTTAAATTCGCATCCAATCCATCAAAATTCTTGATCTGTTTTTTCCGAATTAACCAAGTTCTATTCTCTTCCAAACATCCTTCGTGTGGATTCCCTAGTTGCTCTCTTCTATGTTTATGAAACGATTGAAATTCGCTTTCATTAACACTAATACCAAATAATTGTGTGGCGATAAGAGATTAATTGTTTTTGAAATATTAATTATATTAACCATGCCAACTCGATTCCAATTCCTGCCATATTTTTTATAACAACGAACCATCTAATTTTTTTTATTGTACTATAGATTTCGATGTGAGTGTATTGTGTATTTTTTCCTTTTTTCCCTAAACTTATCATATTTTGGAGGGTAAGAAACATTCCCCTTTTCGAGCTTTCGTTCTCGCCTTACTATTTCTTCTTGTCGACCTGCATGAATGACCAAACGTATCCCCTTCAGTAGAGACCTCATGCTAAAGGCTGAGACCGAGGAAAATACTAAGCATTTTTATTAGCTTCATAAGATAGATATATTTTAAAAAGTGGGCTTGGAACCAACGCAAAAAACTAACCATCTTGACTAGTTTGTTGGTCCCACTTGTAGATGTAGGCATCATTGGAGAGTTAGAGAGCTATACGTTACAAAACATGAGCCAAGGGTGGTAGAGAAAACACATCTAAAACTCTCTCTCACATTTTCCCTCATAGCTCTTGGCTGACAAAGTTGAGAATATATTTTCCAAAGTTCTAGCTTTAGTGGTGATCCTTCTTCCATCAACCTTAAGCGATATATATGTTTGAAGTAACTCAACATAATTATTCCTTGTCCCTGAAAAACCACTGTGTTATAACTATGTGATACAACACATACCAATTTGAGAGAATTTGTTAATTTGCTTACCCTTCCATGCATAATAGATCTTTCCAATTTAATTGCGAGCAGGTCGTATCCTTCATTGCCAGCCTACAGGCTGTAATGGAGTACCTCTCCATCAGTTATAAAGGTAGTAACATCGGTTAGTATTCCATTACATATCATTGTTATTTTTATCCTTCTAGCCATTCCTCAATGAATATATCATAACTTTGTCAAACCTTGCAGATGATGGAAAAAGGATAGGTAAATATAGGCGACCTAGTCATACTCCTTTGAACAATCATATGCACATACAAAATGTGTAGAACCTATCAATAAAATTAGGACAAAAAATCAAATTCGAAAGAAAGAGTTATTGTAATGACGTAAAAACTTGAAAGCTCGTCTAATGCCATCAAGCTTTTCTTTTGTAATAAATGTAGGCAGGCACATCAAAAGTCTTTGAAATTTGTTTTGTCTACACTCTTCACAAGGAGGTTGACACATTTATTGCATGCATTGCCTCAAGAACCTCTGTAGTTATGGAACATATGTACAAAGGAAATCAATGAAGTTTGCGTTACGCTACTTTTGCATTCCTCCATATGTGACACATCATCTTAATTTAGTGAAGCTTACGACCTTTCAAGACTAAAACTATGGGATGCCAACAATAATATGGGATTCAATATGTCCTTAAGCATGTTAGTCCCTGGGGCACTATGTTATTATGAAAGCTTCAGTCAAACTCAATGAATTTTTACTATCTTCCTCCTAGTATGGCTTCGAATTATGTTCAACTCCCAAATCATGCCGTCATTGGGAGTGACCTTTTATTTATTTTAGAAGTGTGAACTAAGCGGTAAGAAGTTACCCACTTTAGGAATGGAACTAGAAAGGTCTCGCCTAGGTCTTGAGCAGTTTACTTGCTCTTTGTAAGAATGATTTAGCTAATCAATAACCTATAATTATCTTCCTCACCTATAAGTTTTCATGAAAGCAATTGAAGAAAGATACATCTTTGTCTTAATGTAGGTCAATGTTCTTATGGCTTGAGCTGCTAGTCAAAGCCATTTTTAAGGCAGAATTGTCCTAAATTAGTGGTTGACTTGGTCAAAAGATTAAGCCACTGACTACATATGAACCAATGCAGTTGTCTAACTTAACTTTTTCATATTAAAACCAATTAACTCACCAATTAAAAAATGGTTCAAACTCTCTTTAATTTTTATCTAGTCGATGTTAACCAATTCTTTTTTCAAGTAAATAAATATATAAAAATGTTAAAAAAAACTCCATCGATTGTCTGCTACCCACATAGCTAGTATAACAAAAAAAAAAAAAAAATTAAAAAAAACAAAAACAAAAAACAAACATAGCCCTTTTTTTCAACCTACTTTCATTAAACAACGACCACCTTTATGCAATTTTATTTAACTCTTAATACTAGCATACCCCCAAAATGGGGGAAATGAAACACCAGAGAAAACTTTAATAGGTTGAAAAATGAGAGAAAGTTGTGTGTATGTACATAATATAATTTTATGTGTTGAAAGCAAGTGTAACTAAATTATGTAGTCATAGTAGTTGAGTAATAAGCCACTTTGTAAGCCATTTTCAATGAAACCCAAAAAGAAGAGTAGTAATCGTAAGTAATGGCCAAGATCTTCTTGCATATGTAAAACTTGGAAGGCAAAACCAAAAGTTCCATTATCAATTTATCGATTTTCTTCTCCACCCTCTCTATAACAACCTCCAACAACTCTACTTTCTATTAATTAAAATAAATATGTAAAACGTTATACTCTTTACAATTTACCATTTTCTTTTCTTTGTATATTTAATTCCATATAATGTTACCATTCTAATTTTCATCAAAATTTAATGATCATATTGAAATTGCGTATTAAACTATAATACAATCGATTTTAATAATGTGATGTTGATCTTAATATATGTCACCAACTAATATATCATTCGACTTAGAGTGATGTATAACTAAGCAATGATTGTCACCAAGTTAATTAATTGGTTGTATTGATCACTAAACAATAAAAAACAACATGGGACCCCATTTTATTTTTTGTCTCTAGGAATTCCCTATAGGATTTAGGGAACCATACAACATCCTAGTGCAATTATACCTTAAAATATAATTTTATCGTTCTTAGATACACCAAGATAATCCTTGGAGTGTTTTTTTATGTAGGACTTAGCACATTCTTTTTTGGTCATTCAGAAGAAACATACTAAATTACTTCTTATGCATCCCACACATCATCGAGGATTATGAGAATTATTTTGTGTGCAACCTTGATATGTGACTCTGCTTAGTTATGTAACTAACCACATCTTCATCATTTGACAACAATAAAAGCCCAGTGTTAGATCCATGCATGCTTACAGATTGACAATTGGTCCATTGATTTATAATCATAGTTAAATGTGACTCAAATTTTTGTGTAGCTAATGTGTCCATGTGTCGATCTGACCAAATGCTCTTCGTAAAATACATAGGTTTACCTAAGAAAAGGGCCCAATTAGACTTAGATATTTCTAATCTATTCTATCTTACACCATCCTAACTCTCTCATGTGGGGGGCATGGGGTTTATCCAAGCCTTGCACATCAGGCCGGTCATTGGGATTATTCAAATTCCTAAAACCATTCCAATGCCCATTTTTCATTAATGCTCACATAACCTTATTGCGATAATGGTAGAGGACCCTTTGAAAAGTAAAGGCAAATTGAGTACTTCTCAATTGAGTATTTCTAAATAAATTCGTTTATGAAGTATGAGGCAAATTATTGAGTATTTCTAAATAAATTCGTTTATGAAGTATGAGGCAAATTAATAAATTTAGTAGCTTCTTGTTGCAAACTTGTGGAGATTATTTTTAAAGGTAATATTGTAAACAAAACCTTTTGTTGTATGAATTTTCTTTGTACCAAAAAACTTCATGTCTCGATCTAAGCTCATACAACTAATTATTACTTGGTTATATGTGAGTTGTGATTATCAAATAACACGAACATAAGATGACAACTTAAACTTTATGGGTTCGTCCAACAAAATAACATGAGGTTTAGCGATTGAAATTGATGTGAAAACAACACATTCCTTCTAACCTCCTAAAAGCCTTGCAATTGGGGTGAGATGATTATGGTTTGGTAGTCCAAACTTTCCTAGTTTTGCACGTACAACCTCCTACTTACTAAAACTCTCTTGTTCTAGATGTACCCTAGGAAGATATTGAACACGTGTTTCCTCTGTGGTTAATAAGTTAATCAATAGTTCATAATACCTTCCAATTCTTAGTTTCTGACTCCTCCTTAGCTCTCCCACTAAAGGTTGCAAATCGCCATCAATAAGACTAAGTAAAGTAGATTTCCCTACTCCACTAGGCCTGATAATTGTAACTTATGTTCCTATGTCAATACCGACATCGACATTACTAAGTCGGAAAACCTCTCTCCCATGATAGCTGAAAGTAAATCCAATAAGCTAAAGAAGAGGTGGCATGAGTTTAGTAGGTTCTGGAAAGTGAAACTCCACACTATAATGACAAAAGCATAACATTATTTACACAAGTAATTATAACTTCATGAAACACCGAAGAAAACTTTAATATGTTGCAAAATGAAATAAAGTTGTGTGTATGTACATAATATAATTTTATGTGTTGACAGCAAGTCTAACTAATTTATGTAGTCATAGTAGTTGAGTAATACGCCACTTTGTAAGCCACTTTCAATGAAACCCAAAAAGAAGAGTAGTAAACATAAGTAATGGCCAAGACCTTCTTGCATACCTAAAACTTGGAAGGCAAAACCAAAAGTTCCATTATCAATTTATCAATTTTCTTCTCCACCCTCTCTATAACAACCTCTAACAACTCTACTTTCTATTAATTAAAATATATATGTAAAACGTTATACTCTTTACAATTTATCATTTTATTTTCTTTGTATATTTAATTACATATAATGTTACAATTCTAAATTTCATCAAAATTTAATGATTATATTGAAATTGCGTATTCAACTATAATACAATCGATTTTAATAGTGTGATGTTGATCTTAATATTTGTCACCAACTAAAATATCATTCGCCTTAGAGTGATGTATAATGAAGCAATGATTGTCACCAAGTTAATTGATTGGTTGTATTGATCACTAAGCAATCCAATGTCAAAAAACAACATGGGACCCCATTTTTTCTTTGTCTCTAGGAATTCCCTATAGGCTTTAGGGAACCATACAACATCCTAGTGCAATTATACCATGAAAGATAATTTTATCGTTCTTAGATACGCCAAGATAATCCCTGGAGTGCTTTTTTATGTAGGACTTCGCACATTCCTTTTTTGTCATTCGGAAGAAACATACTAAATTACTTCTTATGCATCCCACACATCATCGAGGATTATGAGAATTATTTTGTGTGCAAGCTTGATATGTTCTCTGCTTAGTTATGTTAATAACCACATATTCATCATTTGACAACAATAAAAGCCCAGTGTTAGAGCCATCCATGCTTAAAGATTGATAATTGATCCATTGTTTTATAATCATAATCAAATGCGACTCAATTTTTTGTCTATCCAATGTGGCCATTTGTCGATGTGAGCAAAATGACCTTCTTAAAATACATAGGTTTACCTAAGAAAAGGGACCAATTAGACTTAGATCTTTCTAAGCTATTCTATCTTACACCATCCTAACTCTCTCATGTGGGGGGCACAGGGTTTATCTAAGCCTTGCGCATTAGGCCAGTCATTGGGATTATTTAATTAGCTAAAACTGTTTCAATGGCCATTTTTCATTAATGCTCACATAACCTTATTGCGATAATAGTAGAGGACCCTTTGAAAAGTAAAGGCCAATTGAGTACTTCTCAATTGAGTATTTCTAAATGAATTCGTCTATGAAGTATGAGGCAAATTAATAAATTTAGCAGCTTCTTGTTCCAAACTTGTGGATAGTTTTTGTAAAGGTAATATTGTAAACAAAACCTTTTATTGTATGGATTTTCTTTGTACCAATTAACTTCATGTCTTGATCTAAGCTCATACAACTAATTATTACTTGGTTATATGTGAGTTGTGATTATCAATTAACACGAACATAAGATGACAACTTAAACTTTATGGGTTCATCCAACAAAATAACATGGGGTTTAGCGATTGAAATTGATGTGAAAACAACACATTCCTTCTAACCTCCTGAAAGCCTTGCAATTGGGGTGAGATGATTATGGTTCGATAGTCCAAACTTTCCTAGTTTTGCACGTACAACCTCCTGCTTACTAAAACTCTCTTGTTCTAGATGTAACCTAAGAAGATATTGAACACGTGTTTCCTCTGTGGTTAATAAGTTAATAAATAGTTCAGAATACCTTCCAATTCTCAGTTTCTGACTCCTCCTTAGCTCTCCCACTAAAGGTTGCAAATCACCATCAATAAGACTAAGTAAAGTAGATTTCCCTACTCCACTAGGCCCGATAATTGTAACTCATGTTCCTATGTCAATACTGACATCGACATTACTAAGTCGGAAACTCTCTCTCCCATGATAGCTGAAAGTAACTTCAATAAGCTAAAGAAGAGGTGGCATGAGTTTAGTAGGTTCTGGAAAGTGAAACTCCACACTATAATGACAAAAGCATAACATTATATACACAAGTAATTATAACTTCATGAAACACCAAAGAAAACTTTAATATGTTGCAAAATGAAATAAAGTTGCGTGTATGTACATAATATAATTTTATGTGTTGACAGCAAGTCTAACTAATTTATGTAGTCATAGTAGTTGAGTAATACGCCACTTTGTAGGCCACTTTCAATGAAACCCAAAGAGAAGAGTAGTAAACATAAGTAATGGCCAAGACCTTCTTGCATACCTAAAACTTGGAAGGGAAAACCAAAAGTTCCATTATCAATTTATCAATTTTCTTCTCCACCCTCTCTATAACAACCTCTAACAACTCTACTTTCTATTAATTAAAATAAATATGTAAAACGTTATACTCTTTACAATTTACCACTTTCTTTTCTTTGTATATTTAATTACATATAATGTTACCATTCTAATTTTCATAAAAATTTAATGATTATATTGAAATTACGTATTAAACTATAATACAATCGATTTTAATAATGTGATGTTGATCTTAATATTTGTCACCAACTAAAATATCATTCGACTTAGAGTGATGTATAACGAAGCAATGATTGTCACTAAGTAAATTGATTGGTTGTATTGATCACTAAACAATCCAATGTCAAAAAACAACATGGGACCCCATTTTTTCTTTGTCTCTAGGAATTCCCTATAGGCTTTAGGGAACCATACAACATCCTAGTGCAATTATACCCTGAAAGATAATTTATCGTTCTTAGATACGCCAAGATAATCCTTGGAGTAGGATTTAGCACATTCTTTTTTTGTCATTCGGAAGAAACATACTAAATTACTTCTTATGCATCCCACACATCATCGAGGATTATGAGAATTATTTTGTGTGCAAGCTTGATATGTTCTTTGCTCAATTATGTCAATAACCACACATTCATCATTTGACAACAATAAAAGCCCAGTGTTAGAGCCATGCATGCTTAAAGATTGACAATTGATCGATTGTTTTATAATCATAATCAAATGCGACTCAAATTTTTGTCTATCCAATGTGGCCATGTGTCGATGTGAGCAAAATGACCTTCTTAAAATACATAGGTTTACCTAAGAAAAGGGACCAATTAGACTTAGATCTTTCTAAGCTATTCTATCTTACACCATCCTAACTCTCTCATGTGGGGGGAATAGGGTTTACCCAAGCCTTACGAATTAGGCCAGTCATTGGGATTATTTAATTGGCTAAAATTGTTTCAATGGCCATTTTTCATTAATGCTCACATAACCTTATTGCGATAATGGTAGAGGACCCTTTGAAAAGTAGAGGCCAATTGGGTACTTCTCAATTGAGTATTTCTAAATGAATTCATCTATGAAGTATGAGGCAAATTAATAAATTTAGTAACTTCTTGTTCCAAACTTGTGGATAGTTTTTGTAAAGGTAATATTGTAAACAAAACCTTTTATTGTATGGATTTTCTTTGTACCATATGAATTTTCTTTGTACCAATTAACTTCATGTCTCGATCTAAGCTCATACAACTAATTATTACTTGGTTATATGTGAGTTGTGATTATCAATTAACACGAACATAAGATGACAACTAAACTTTATAAGTTCATCCAACAAAATAACATGGGGTTTAGCAATTGAAATTGATGTGAAAACAACATGTTCCTTCTAACCTCCTGAAACCCTTGCAATTGGGGTGAGATGATTATGGTTCGGTAGTCCAAACTTTCCTAGTTTTGCACGTACAACCTCCTGCTTACTAAAACTCTCTTGTTCTAGATGTAACCTAAGAAGATATTGAACACGTGTTTCCTCTGTGGTTAATAAGTTAATCAATAGTTCAGAATACCTTCCAATTCTCAGTTTCTGACTCCTCCTTAGTTCTCCCACTAAAGGTTGCAAATCACCATCAATAAGACTAAGTAAAGTAGATTTCCCTACTCCACTAGGCCTGATAATTGTAACTCATGATCCTATGTCAATACCGACATCGACATTACTAAGTCGGAAAACCTCTCTCCCATGATAGCTGAAAGTAACTTCAATAAGCTAAAGAAGAGGTGGCATGAGTTTAGTAGGTTCTCGAAAGTGAAACTCCACACTATAATGACAAAAGCATAACATTATTTACACAAGTAATTATAACTTCATGAAACACCGAAGAAAACTTTGATATGTTGCAAAATGAAATAAAGTTGTGTGTATGTACATGATATAATTTTATGTGTTGAAATCAAGTCTAACTAATTTATGTAGTCATAGTAGTTGAGTAATACGCCACTTTGTAAGCCACTTTCAATGAAACCCAAAAAGAAGAGTAGTAAACATAAGTAATGGCCAAGACCTTCTTGCATACCTAAAACTTGGAAGGCAAAACCAAAAGTTCCATTATCAATTTATCAATTTTCTTCTCCACCCTCTCTATAACAACCTCTAACAACTCTACTTTCTATTAATTAAAATAAATATGTAAAACGTTATACTCTTTACAATTTACCATTTTCTTTTCTTTGTATATTTAATTACATACAATGTTACCATTCTAATTTTCATAAAAATGTAATGATTATATTGAAATTGCGTATTAAACTATAATAGAATCGATTTTAATAATGTGATGTTGATCTTAATATTTGTCACCAACTAAAATATCATTCGACTTAGAGTGATATATAACAAAGCAATGATTGTCACTAAGTTAATTGATTGGTTGTATTGATCACTAAACAATCCAATGTCAAAAAACAACATGGGACCCCATTTTTTCTTTCTCTCTAGGAATTCCCTATAGGCTTTAGGGAACCATACAACATCCTAGTGCAATTATACCATGAAAGATAATTTTATCGTTCTTAGATATGCCAAGATAATCCTTGGAGTGTTTTTTTATGTAGGACTTCACACATTCTTTTTTTGTCATTCGGAAGAAACATACTAAATTACTTCTTATGCATCCCACACATCATCGAGGATTATGAGAATTATTTTGTGTGCAAGCTTGATATGTTCTCTACGTAGTTATGTCAATAACCGCACATTCATCATTTGACAACAATAAAAGCCCAGTGTTAGAGCCATGCATGCTTAAAGATTGACAATTGATCCATTGTTTTATAATCATAATCAAATGCGACTCAAATTTTTGTCTATCCAATGTGGCCATTTGTCGATGTGAGTAAAATGACCTTCTTAAAATACATAGGTTTACCTAAGAAAAGGGACCAATTAGACTTAGATCTTTCTAAGCTATTCTATCTTACACCATCCTAACTCTCTCATGTGGGGGGCACAGGGTTTATCCAAGCCTTACGCATTAGGCCAGTCATTGGGATTATTTAATTGGCTAAAACCATTTCAATGGCCATTTTTCATTAATGCTCACATAACCTTATTGCGATAATGGTAGAGGACCCTTTGAAAAGTAGAGGCCAATTGAGTACTTCTCAATTGAGTATTTCTAAATGAATTCGTCTATGAAGTATGAGGCAAATTAATAAATTTAGTAGCTTCTTGTTCCAAACTTGTGGATAGTTTTTGTAAAGGTAATATTGTAAACAAAACCTTTTATTGTATGGATTTTCTTTGTACCATATGAATTTTCTTTGTACCAATTAACTTCATGTCTCGATCTAATCTCATACAACTAATTATTACTTGGTTATATGTGAGTTGTGATTATCAATTAACACAAACATAAGATGACAACTTAAACTTTATGGGTTCATCCAACAAAATAACATGGGGTTTAGCGATTGAAATTGATGTGAAAACAACACGTTCCTTCTAACCTCCCGAAACCCTTGCAATTGGGGTGAGAGGATTATGGTTGGGCAATCCAAACTTTCCTAGTTTTGTACGTACAACCTCATGCTTACTAAAACCCTCTTGTTCTAGATGTAACCTAAGAAGATATTGAACAGGTGTTTCCTCTGTGGTTAATAAATCAATCAAGAGTTCAGAATACCTTCCAATTCTCAGTTTCTATCTCCTCCTTGCCTCTCCCACTAAAGGTTTCAAATCACCATCAATACGATTAAGTAAAGTAGGTTTCCCTGCTCTATTGGGCCTGATAATTACAACTCATGTTCCTATGCAATACCCACATCGACGTTACTAAGTTTGAAAACCTCTCTCCTGCGACAGCTGAAAGTAACTTCAATAAGCTAAAGAAAAGGTGGCATGAGTTTAGTAGGTTCTGGAAAGTGAGATTGCACACTATAATCTCTCCATTTTTTATGCTTCTACAGGCTCTTGATCATTATCTATCGTTTTCCCCTTCTCCTTACTCTTTGTTGTCTCTTTCTTTGTAGAAAAATTTGCTCAGTCCTTGAATTTTTTCTATTGAGCCCTACGTCCAGTACACTTAGTAGATTTTAGTTGTTTCTCATATACCTGAAACATCTTATTGGTCTCCTTGCATTTTTTCTTGTATATGCTCTAAAAACCGTCAAAATTACCTTTGTAGAAATGAAGTTTCTCGTCGTGGAAATGAATGATATCAGTTGAAACAAAGTTCAAGAAGTCACGATCATGTGACACGAAAACAAATGTTTTCTTCCACCTACCCAAATATTATTCTAGCCATAAAAAGACTCTAAGATCCATATGGTTAGTGGTTCATCCAATAGAAAAAGGATCGACTGAACAAACAAAGCTCTTGCCAAGGAGATCCTCATACACCAACCTCCACTGAAATATTTTGTGGGGAGTCCCTGCATAGATTTCATGAACCTCAAACTAGCAAAGATCTTCTAAGCTTGTTCCCCTACCACATTAGATCCAATCTCTTTCAATTTCTCATAAAAATTAGCAACCTTTTCGCCATTTTCCATCTCATCATCCACGCCATCTTCCAGAAACAAATCTTGCAACCACTGAGCATCTTGCCATAGTTTCACCAACTCCCCAACCTACCTATGACGCTAAACGAACAGCTAGACCTACAATATTTGCAGGCTGGGCTAGAAGCCATAAGAGTTCAGGGAGGGTAGATCAGTGAGGGAGTAGAGCAAGATACATGTTAGAAGTGTGCAGTGTAAAAGGAGTAAGAGTTGGAGAAGGAGATGCAAGGAGCATTTAGGCGTTCCATGGGTATTGATAAGCTACTCTAGCACCATCGAATCCCTAACCAACTATAGATGACGCTATTTATTCTAAAAAATATGGCGCAGAGTGGTGGTAGGGGAGAGCTCCCCCGGTGATGAAGAAGCTGGGACAGTGAATACTCCAGCTAGGAGGCTTCGAATTAAATCCTCTTGCAACATGCTCAGCTGGTTAGTTCTCTTGCTTCAACAAGTGTTGAATCCAGTGGTCACACCATATATATTTGTGCCTTCTTTGGCTTTCTCGCGCACCCACAACGAACATCTCTCAACACGATTTCTGTAATGCCTGCCATGATCATTTAGAGCCACTTTGACTTGTGGTCTCCACGTTATGGACTTATCGGTTCAAAGGGTAAGGGGAAGTCTACTTTGTTAAAACTTTCACAGAGGAGTTCTTCAGAAGCTCCTTACCTCGAAATGAAAAGGAAACGGAATCAATTTTAATGTCTTTAACATTGGCATCGGGCATATCATCTCCATCAAGAACCGTGCTCTTACTACTTATAACAACAGTGAATGCATCGAAAGTTGCAGACCAGATGCTTGTTGGGCAAGCAGTGGGCAAGCAAGCTCACCACAACATGTCGAAACACCGACGAATAATAAGCAAGATTTGGAACGGGATGGAGACTTGGAAGTTAAGATCATTGATAAGCTTCCACTGCGATCTAGAAAAGACGAATTTATTTTTTTAATTTAATAAATACTTGGGGCAACTCCTCCTTTGCCATCGACAGACAATGAAAAATTGAGTAGAACCGTCCTCTTAATGACACCTTCGGTGTAATTATTCTTAAATTTAATGAATATAAAATAGTAACTTTAATGTGACACTCCAATTTCAGTATGTTTGGTGAATGAATTGAATACATTAATCTAAGATGAAATAATATAATCAAAGTTTTTTCCAACTTCCAATACACTTCATAGTTTTTTTAAGCAATTTTTTTTGTGTGTACAAAATGTGTTTATTAATTTAATTAGATTAACTTTCATTTTACATTTGTCAATGTCATTGCAAAACTCCACTATTGTAAAAATGATACACATTTTTTTTCAAATTCATTTTTTGTTTCCATACGAATACTATTTTAGTTTCAGTTCCTTTTAGTTATTTACATAAACATTTTTGTTAAGACATGCTCAATTTTTTTGTGGCATTCTATCTGCACTTGTAATTTTTTTTTCATAAGTTCCATGTACTTTATCAATTTCATCGTTTTTTTCCCTATTATGTTTTGAAATTGTGCTACAATAATGTTGCTAACAAATCTATAATATAAACAATACTTATACATACACTTGAAAAAAATACTCTATCTCTATGCTAGATTTTTCATCATCCATAATTGTGAAAACCTTCAATTCTCTTTAAAGTATTATGACAAGCAAAATCATTTTCATTCTGTTTTAAGACTCTCGTCTTCGTCAAGTTATTGGGTAAACAAGTCAGTTACTTTACAAATTATTATGCCACCCAAAAAATTTTGCAATATCCAATAGTCCCTTTGCCTCTTAAGAACTCTGGTTTCTATAGTTTATTGCTTTTATTGCCAACTACATTTTCATTAGCTTCTTTTAATTGAAATTTTAAGAATCTTGGAAAAAGAATGATGTTGTTTACCTGCTACAACAATTCTTCCTCCTTCCTGCATTTTTTTATTTACATATGATTGGACCATTTATCTACTAGTGAAAATAATGGAAATTTTATTCTTTTATTTTTATATCTTAAATAGAAATGTTCTCCTTTGTCTTTTATATCTTACCACATTTTTTAGAACTTGAAAATTTTAATTTTTTTTAAGTTATTGGTAAGCTTAGAAATAGGCGATGCAATTATTGTCTTTAGACTATTCAATGAGCAAGAAGGGGTGGGATTTGTGCTTTAAACCTATTTAAATATGGAGATTAAGAGCTTTGTATTCTCATGTTATACAATTTAATGTTTAAGGAAAAAAGTTTAAGCAAAAAAAAGCTAAATTCAAATACTGTATTTTAGCTCGAATGATTTATACGATGATGATAATGGTAGATGCACTAACTTGCATTTGTCTACCAAACACTACCAACCAAAGTTCATGATGATATTATTTACGTTTGCTTCATTCTTGTAAGCTTCTGATAATTTCATCTGAATTTCTTTAACATACTATGTTTGCTTTCATGCATTTTCCTCCTATTTCAATGTTTGCACTGCCATATGCAAACTTTCCAACTGGCAATGTCAGGGAGATTGCCACTTTGTGACTCATGTTTCTCAATAAATTACATACCAGAAAATTCATTCATATCCCCATAGAAACCCATCAAAATATTTGAAGTTAAGAATGTAAGTGGTAAATACAAATGTTTGAATATGTACAGTTTTTTTACAAGTCTATAACTTGAAACCATTTTCACAAAATTCTAAAATAAAAAGTAAACATTTTTTTAAGTACAAACTCATAATAAAATCTTTCAGTAATGTTAATATTATGATAAAATATTTCAATAGTGTTTTAAAATTTCTTCACTCTTTGGCCATAAATTAAGACAATTTTAAAAAATTAAAAGATTGTTATAATTAAACATTGTCTTCAATGTTTGACCATAAATTCAATTTGATTCAGAGAGAAGCTGCGGTTCTCTAAATTCTTACTATCGATTGCCTAATTTGAATGATGATTCAAATGCAAGTCTTTTTAACAAGAGGAAATACTTACTCACCCTTTTCACTCAAATTGTTTGCCCTTTTTATGTTTTCAATGCACAAATAATGCTATAGATTCTTCAGAAGAGAAATAATAGCACCTACATAAGCTTCTTTAGTAGAGCATGAGGCACTCGCAATAACTTTTTTTTGAAGAGGATGAGGGAACACTAGTGACAATTTCCTTAGAAGAGGATGTAACACCTACAACCACTTTGGAAAAGGAAGTCGTTGACAATGAAACAAGTTGGGGCATGCCATGTTGGTGTCACTATAGCAGTCAAGATTTGATTTATGTTTAAACTGAAAGATATTCTTATAGTCTCAACAACAATTCCAAAGAATGTGGAAGACCTCTATGATTCCATAGTAGTTGTGATAAATTGGATGAGGTGTCGGTATAGATAAATAGACGATGAATACTAAAAAGTTATAGTAGTATGTTGGAGGTAAAATTATATGTACCAAATATGCATCATGAATTAGTCAATGAAATAATAAATTTGGCTATGCTTGCTAAGGGATGAATACTACAAAGTTATCGTAGTATGTTGGAGGTAAAATTATATGTACCAAATATGCATCATGAATTAGTCAATTAAATAATAAATTTGGCTATGCTTGCTAAGGGTTGATTGTATAACAACCCTATAGTAATGACTCACACTCGTAGGGACGTAATGGTGGTTATAAATGTTTTAAGGTATGTGATGGTTGTTTATGAGTGTTGTAACCTTGCAATGTAGGGAAGCTACATACTATATTTTGAAATAAATCATTTTGGAATAGAAACAATAATTACTTCTTATATATAAAAATAATTATTAAAAGTTGTAAGAGAAGAAATATTTTTTTTAATACTTTTGATAATAAAAAAATCCAAAGTTCTTTATTGCAAAAAAAAAAACTTTTGGTTACATGAATAATTGGCATACTTCTTTTAAAAAAATGATGTCGAGATTTTGTTTTCATAAACTGAAATTTTGATCGACAAGTATTAGGTGAAAGTTTCAAAGTCACCACTAAAGGTTGAAAACATTGCTCCTTTCAAACACTTGGGGAAGATAAAATGTACACTATTACCCCATGAATGTGTTTCCATTTCCCTTTGTAACTTAGTGAAAGTGTATGGGTTCCTCTTGTAGGCTGGGTGGTTGAGGCACTCTGTTGTGGTTGTCTCCACCCAGGTTAAAAACCCATGACACCTACATGAGTGCTATAATTTCCAGTTAATAAAAAAGACTTAGTAAAAATACATGTATAAGCAACAAATGTGGTGTGCAAGCTTAAAACCATTAGGTATTTTTTTCTCCAAAAATGGGTACACATAATGACGTAGTAAAAAAAAAGTTATTTACTAAAGATCATATGTATCTATATACTCATTGAACGATTTGGATCTATGTATCTAGGCCATGCCATATTTAATTAGATAAGATAATATTTGCGTTTAACTAAATGAGAAGATCCTTTCTTCTACATGAAGCCACATGCCAAGGTCAGAATGAAAGTTCCTTTGGTGAAAGCATGGGTAGAATAATGGAGATCAGTAGGTAGATAATAGAGATAGATGCTTTCAACATACATAAATTCAACTAGATATTATTGGTGATAAAGAAAATGTTCGTTTAACATTATTTTGAAGAGAGGACAGATTAAAAAGCCAACATGGCACCTGCCAACATGGCGCAATAATTCAAATAACGGTCACATGGCACCTGCCAACATCACAAATGAGGAGAGGTTAAGGTTTAATGAACTTTGCTCCCGCGATTAAACGTATTGTACATATATGAACATAAGCTAGGCAGAAAACTACATGTACTTTAATGATTTTAGTGTTGAGCATACTCAAAAATCATCTCACAGGGGCAATGACCGGGAGAATGGCAATGGGAGAACGGTTTTCTGCCTCTCTGGACTTGGTGACGCAGGTTCACAGGTATGCTACAGGGCTGTTGTTTTCTGGTTTCCCATGGCTCTCTCTTTCTCTTACTTTGGTGTAGTAAAGGTTCGCTTTCGGGGTTTTTGTATGTGTTTATCCTTTTGTCTGGGGGTCTCGGGAATATCTTCGGCCGTTCCTCTCCTGTCTTTGTGTCCCTCACTGGGTTACTGGGTGGTCTTGTGCATTTCGCCTCTTGGAGTCCCTCCCCTGAATTGGGGGACTAGTACCAACCAAGGGTAAAAATAAGTGGGAAGGAGATCGTCTTTGGTTGAAATGCACAGAACCTCTCTCGGTTGTGGAAACCGTCACCCCTGCATGGCCCTCGCGTTGTTTTTTCCGTGATTCACATGGTTGACTTTTCTGTGCACGGCTAAGGTTGACCCTGTTTATCTGTTTGTGCGTTTTGTTTCTTGGGTCTCCACTTTGTACCTATCAGTGTCACGGCTTGCCTCACTGTTTCCCCCTGATCATTGCTTTGGAACCATCGAACCCGTTTGTGTTGACCTCACTTTCTCTCTCTGTTTTTTTGGGGTTTAGGGTTTTTTCTTAACCCTTGGTTACGGACAGGCCTGGGGTTGTTTTTTTTTGGGATCACACCAAACCCCTTTGGGTTTAGCCCTTTTTCTCCTCTCCGGCACTGCTTTGACCTTTTCTGGTGGTTTCCTCTGCGGGTTTCCCCCACATGCAATTTTCGGAGGCACAGATCCCCTTGGCTCCTGGCGGTTTTTTGTGGGCTTCTGCCTCTTTCTTACCTGCTGGGCCTGTGGTGGGGCTCTTCCCTCGGGTGTACGCGCTGACTGTTTCTGAGGGTTTCTGCGGCTGGGTGATACCGGTATTTGGTATCCTCTGGTGGTCCATCGTTGGTGGGGTTTATGGCAGAACAGGTACCCAATCTGAAATATCGTCGGAAAAGATGTACAAAGAATATTAAAGTACAGGAGGGAAGGTTTAGATATGTGGTTGGCCATGATACATATTTAGACCGTGTTACATCTCTCTGCTCGCGTGCTTTGATTGGGCGACTAGAATATGCAAAGATGAACAAATCTAACTGGGTCGAATGGGCAACTACTTTCTGGAAGCCTTTGATTGACTATATTCCTACCATCAGCCTACTGTCGCGGGGATGGATTGTCTTTGTGTTTCTTGAGGAAAAACACTGTAAACGTATTCTGGACGGCACCTGGCGTATAGGGAAGGGTTCCCTGGTTCTTGACCGATGGCACATTGGGTTTGATCCTCTTAGAGAGCGTATCACTAAGAGACATTTATGGGCTCTTCTTCCGCAGTTACCTTTCCCTCTATGGAACAAGAAGGTGCTTGAAGGCATTGCAAATTCCATCGGACGGTTTGTGGACATTGAATCGGACTTTCACCTTGCATATGACAAGCGGATTGCTCGAGTACTCGTTGAACTCGATGTCTCACTTGGTCTTCCCGCGGAGGTGGAAATTCTCTGTGGAGAGCGTCTTTTTGTCCAAAAACTGGACTACCTCAGGGTCCCTTTCCGTTGTAGCATCTGCCACGAATTAGGACACCTCCGGAGAAAATGCCACTCCTTATTCCAGAAGGAGGCTGATTCGGGGTCTGATGCTGACTGTGATGATGGCTCTTTAAACAACCTTGTTTTGGAAGGTGCTCAACCAGGTACCCATCATGTATCTTCCTTTCCCACTGAGATTGTTTCTGAAGAGTTTATGGGTGTTGTGGATGGACTGATTATGTCTCATAGGAATGGTTCCCTCTCGGTCTCATCCCTGGAACACAACCATCACCCTAGTACTATCCCTGACCACCCTCCTGTTGATGTCTCTGCGGACTCGGTATCAGCTCTGGACTCTTCTTCGGACCCTATGGCTCTGCTTCTGGGAGCACCCCCAACCCCACTGGTTTCTCCTCAGCCCACTCCTTTATTGACGGTTTCTTCTTCTTTGTCCCCTTCTGTTCCACAGCTGACCTCTTTGGTGGACTTTCCACCTCTGTCTTCGCATGAGTTACCCGTGCCATCTCCTCACCCACATTTTAGCCCGGTTTCTTCCCCTTCTTTTTCAGACCCCTCTCTCAAACAAACCCTATCTATTTTCATAGCAGCCACCCCAACCTCTCCATCTACCCTGCCCCTTCACTCTATCCGTTTCGAAAACGTTACCATCAGGAAAAAAAGGAATAATAAGGCCAAAACACAGATCGATCTTTCATCTGCATCTCCCCCCTATATTCCTCTCTCGGCTCGTCTTGATGATCCTTCACTCAACAATCCTGCCCGGGGACTTAGAGCACTGTCTCCCCATGACGGTGCCCCATGAAGATTGTTTCCTTTAATGTACGTGGCCTAGGAGGTAAGGCAAAAAAACTGTGCCTCCGTACCCTTTTCAAAACTCTTCAACCGGATGTGATTCTCCTACAAGAAACCATGTGTAGCTCTCCTCCTGCACTGATGGCTTTCTCAAAGATCCTTCCCTCCTAGGAATTTTGTGCTATTGATGCACTGGGTCTCTCTGGGGGTCTGTTATCTGCCTGGAACCCCCTCAAGGTCAGATGTAAGGCCTTTTGAATTTGTGCAGGTCTTCTGATTCGGGATTCTTTCAGGGGCTTTTCTTCCCCCGTCTCGATTCTCAATGTGTATGGGCCTTACAAAGACCCAGTATCATTTTGGGAAGGGGCCCGTTTCTAGGCACCCAAGATCTGATTATTGGTGGGGACCTAAACCTTACTTTACACTCCTCTGAGATCTGGGGTCATAAATCCTATGCTGATCCTCTCTCTGGATTTTTCAATACCCTGTTTGATTCCCTAGATCTTATGGACATCTCCCCTCTCTGTGTTGGCCCCACGTGGCGTAATGGTCGTGCGGGTACTAAGGGTATCAGTAAAAGATTAGACCGTTTCCTGATCTCAGGCCCTCTCATTCCTTCTCTGGGATATCACAGGGCTTGGGCCCACTGCTCTGACATCTCGGACCATTACCCTATTGTCCTGGAATGGAATAAGC
This sequence comes from Pseudotsuga menziesii, assembly GCA_001517045.1. NCBI lineage: Eukaryota > Viridiplantae > Streptophyta > Pinopsida > Pinales > Pinaceae > Pseudotsuga > Pseudotsuga menziesii. Next base: position 645,187 of record LPNX010225992.1, read on the forward strand.
AGCGTTCCTCCCACAATTACCCTTTTAAGTTCAACAGGTCCTGGCTCACAGATCCTGGTTTCACGGAATGGGTTTCTTCCCTCTGGCCCACTCTCCAACCGAAAGACTTTATATCCAACCTTGACTCTCTCCTTTTGAAGCTTCCATCCCTCAAGAAAAATACAAAGGAATGGATCAGAGATAAACAGTCCCAGTTTGATAAAGATTTATCTCTTCTTGATCTCTCGATCACCACTCTCCTCACTGGTTCTACAAATGGTATCCTCAACTTAAGGGACATGATACTACTTGACCAGTTAAGAACAAAGAAAAAAAAGATCTTGGACCATATCCTCCTCACCTGGCAATTAAAGAGTAGAACAAAATGGACCCTAGAGGGAGATGCAAATACAAAATATTTCCATCTGTTAGCCTCTGGTCGACGTAACCAGAATGCGATCTGGGCCCTAGCCGATGAGAATGGTCATATTTTTGAAGAAGAATCTGCTCTCAAAGCACTGGGCATTGCACAGTTTTCAAATATCTTCAAAGATGATGGGAATACCTGCTTAAGCCAGCAACTCAGAGTTATCCAACTCTACCCTAGAATGGTCCCTAAGGGAGATGCCACAAAACTAACCGATCCTGTGGCTCTCGAGGAGTTAGAACATGCTCTTAAATCCTTCAAAAAAGACAGGAGCCCGGGTCCGGATGGATGGCCCGTAGAGTTTTACATTTTCTTTTTTGACCTTATTGGGAAGGAGCTTCTTTCTGCTGTTAATTTGACCAGAGCCACTGGACTGATCCCTACCTCTCTCAACTCTACTTTCATTGCTCTTATCCCAAAAAGAGACAAGCCTCTGACCTTCGCTGATTACCATCCCATCTCTTCATGTAATCTCCTGTACAAGCTTATCTCCAAAGTCATAGCGGTCAGAATAAAACCCTTTTTGGATTCTTGTATCTCATAGGAACAATATGGGTTTCTAAAAAACAGGCAGATCTCCGAACCTATTGGTATTGTCCAGGAGTCTCTTCATTCCATCAAGACTAAGAACATATGTGCCTTCATTCTAAAGTTAGACTTGGTCAAAGCTTTTGACAGGGTTAATTGGACATTTGTTCGCCTTATTCTCATTCAAATCGGTGCTCCCCTTCTGACTGTCAACTGGATCATGGGATGCCTTACCTCTGCTACCTTTGCTGTTTTAATCAATGGCACCCCCACAAACGTTTTCCCAGCTTCCAGAGGTATATGCCAAGGATGTCCTCTCTCTCCCCTACTTTTTATCCTGGTCATCGAAGGCCTTAGTCTTTTGATAGCAGATGCGCGCAGGAATGGCCTTATCAGGGGTATACAGATCTCTCCTTCACTCTCTCTCACCCATCTATTGTTTGTTGATGATGTTATTCTTTTGGGTTCGGGTACTATGCTGGAATGGGTTGCTTTTGATGTTATCCTGGACACTTTTTGCAAAGCATCGGGTATGCTGATTAGTATGGATAAATCTGTCTTTATTCATAACAATATACCCAGTTTGGATCTCATGCCCCTTACCAGATCGATCCCCTACAAGATGATCCCCATCTCATCCGGATTCACCTACCTTGGTTTTTTTATCAAGCCTCTTGGATATAGATTAAGGGACTGGGATTGGCTTATAAAAAAGTTTGAAAAAAAAAATGCCTCTGGACACACAAGCTGCTGTCATTGGGTGGAAGGTTGATTCTGGTACAGTCTGTTCTTTCAAGTATACCGGTTTATTGGATGGGGTTAGCACCTATTCCCTCATCTGTTTTGAAAAAGCTGAGAAGTATCACTTTTGCTTTTTTATGGGGGTCCTCTGCCTCTTCACGCCGTTATCATTTAGCTTGCTGGTCTGATCTTTCCTGGCCAAAAACCTTTGATGGGTGGGGGATAAAGAATTTGCTTTGGTTTAGTATCTCTCTACGCCTTAAAACATTCTGGGGGGTCCTCTTCACTGACAGCCTCTGGCACAGCGTTCTCATTGCAAAATATTTAAAGAAGTCTTCTGTGGTTGATTGGCTTCGGAATAAACACTTATGTACCCGTGGTGTATCTGTTTTCTGGAGGGGATTCATTCAGGTTATCCCTTGGATTGGCCGATATCTTGCATGGCAAGTTGGGAATGGAAAAGACATTCTGATTGGTGTGGATCCTCTGATTGGAAATTCTCACTCTTTCCTTCTCCCTGAAGGGTTAAGAGTTTATCTGGAAGATTTGGATATTTCCTCTCTTGCACAGGCACATAACTCCTTGCCGGATGCTGACAGCTACTGGTACTCTGCGGATGAATTACTACTCGATGGGGAGTGGAAAAGAGCATGGCATTTGTATACGAGGGAACTGGATCAAAATGGTATTCGATTCACAAATGCCCCAAATACATTAATGTGGGATTACAATAAAAAAATGGTTTGATCTCGGCTAGCTGTGCATATGATTGTCTTGTGAATACTTACAAACCAGCTGTGGAGAAATGTGCATCAATTTCTCTATGGAATTGTTCCCTGCCACGCAAAATAGGATGTTTTATTTGGTTGTTGTAGAAAGACCAGATTCTTACTTGGGACAATCTCCAAAAGAGGGGAAAGCATGGCCCTGGTATCTGTTTTTTATGTTATAAGAACGAGGAGACAGTCCTCCATCTCTTCACACGCTGCCCAATTTGGAACTGTATCAGAGGACTTATAAATGATCACCTTCAGATTTATATTCCCTCTATTGAAAACTCCATCGCAGAGTTCTTGGAGTCTTGGGTTGCAAGTCACCCTTGTGGTTTTGTTCATAGATACATCCCCCATCATTTATTTTGGGTCATCTGGAAAACTCGAAATAAGGCTATCTTCGAGGGAATTAGAGTGACTGTTCTGAACATTTTTCATCAGTTTATGTATGCTGCTCAGCTGTCCCCCTCACGACCTGTCACATTGAACAGAAAAAGAAAGAAGCCAAGAAAGATTGGCCCGTTCCCTCATATGATTTTTCCATGTGGATTCTTCGACGGTGCTTCTACTTCTTCTGCTGCAGGTGCTGGATATATATTGTTCCTTAGTGAGAAACATCATCTTGATTTAGCTCTGGGGGTTGGACGTGGATCCAATACGAAGGCAGAACTTATGGGACTATGGGCCCTTCTAAAATCATCCCAAATGATGAGTATCCCACTGGTTCATATATATGGTGACTCACAAGTCATCATTAACTGGGCCAAAGGTATCACTGCTCTCACCCCACCAAATCTCTCACATTGGTGCGGGGAATCGCAAAAGCTTATCACAAGCTTCCATGATCTTGCTTTCAGTCACATCTATCGTGAACATAACCGGATTGCAGACAGACTTTCAAAAACAACACTCTCCTATGAACCAGGTTATGGCTGTTTTTCTGAATTTATAAATGACCAGTTGGTCATCAGTGACTCATTCCAGTTTTTTTGAGGAACTAGTCTCATTTCAGTTCCTATGTTTTGCTTCATATGAGATGCTCTTTTGAATCGCAGCTCTGATCCCCTTGGTCCACGATAGATGGTGGCTGACTGATCTAGATCTGTAATATGAAGAAATAGTTTTTTGATGGGAACCCCTCCTATTGTATGCCACCCCCCCTGGAAGCGACTAGATGATCTTTTCTACAAAAGGAACAGTATATTCCTCCAGAATATTCTATGTGATGTAATCCCCTATGGGTGGGTATATTTCAATGCCCTTTGATTCTAAATAAAGAATACCAAGGTCATGCTTTTTTCCCTGAAAAAAAAGCTAATAAGCGTTCAAGCGAGTTGGTGACAACTACAAGCAACATTGTGAGTTGTCACGTTACAGTCTCCACTATGATTGATTAACCCTTGGACGAGCAAAATTTGGAGCTGGCGAGCCTTGAAGGCTTCAAATTTGAAACCTAATTCCAAGTGTGAAGGAACGCACGTGAAAAGGGTGTAGAGTTTGTGGAATGCTAAGGAACACACATATTCACATCACAACCAATCATGCATTATGTTAGTAGGGGGAACCATTTTCTTATGCCTACCCCAATTCACATACAAGTCATCGTATTTTGGAATTTTTATGTTGTTTTGGGCCACATTTCTAAACTAATATGAGATTATTTTTTGGTATAAAAAAATATTTATGATAAAAATAATTCCAAATGGCTCATATTTAAACTACATTTCATTAAATAATGTGTATTATTACATGAAATATGTAAAAATGGTGTAGAGTACTTTGAATGAGAGGTTATTTTTCTTATTTTCATGAAAGGAGGAGAAAATGTATATTTATGCCAAAAGCATTTATTCAATGAAGATATTGTCTTGCCACTGTAGCAAGATTCCTTGTCTCTCAAACGAATAGAATCTTGCCACGTATGTTTATCAAATTCATGTGATATTGAACTATGGGTGCAGTTTATTGTATTTGCTTGTGGAGTTGTCTAAAGATGGGACTTTTTGACTTCTGTTTCGGGCTAGTTTTTATCAGTTTTTTTCCATGAATCTTCATGGAATTTTCAAAAAGTTCAAAAACACTGCTAAATCTTACAGAATGTGGGTGTTTGAGGGTTTTCCTATCACATGATTTCATTTTTTAGCTTAAAATAGCCCAACAAACCACAAAAATTACAGATTTTGTAGATTAAATTCACTGGATTCCGACAAAAAACAACCTGAAAATAAAAAAGTCCCCTAGTTAGATAGCTCCTTTGCTTTTTCACTAATTTTTTAGAAGACCACAAGTGGACCATAAGGACGAGTTATTTATTGTCGAGCGGACTCCGCCAAAGTTTGGCTTCCATGTGATCACCACGACCATTCTGCCAATGCCCTGTCCAAGAAGCATGTTCAATCCCAACTCTGTGATGGATGCATGGTCGAGCTAGTTACAGTTCACTATGTCACCCATGATGTGGTTCTTTGCCAAGAATGTGACTGGGAAGTGCACGGAAGAGCCTCCACCAGCCAGCATCAACAGAGCATCTGTAGGACAAACAAAACAAGAGAGATTCCTCGGTGGACTTATGATGGAGCCATGAGGTTAAAACATATTTTCATCAACGAGCCCTAGCCCTAGGTGTTCAATTTTCCCCATTTCTCACTAAGTTTCCCCTTGACAAATCATTCAAATTTCTTGAAATTTTCAATCCATACTACTAACTGGTCTCAGGTTCTAAAAGAAGGCCATCCCCACGTTGTGCTGTTATTTTTTAAACAAAACCATTCCGTCCATATGAGATACTCACCTAGACGGGGATTCAATAATAGAGCATAGTTCATAGCCGTTTGGATGCTAATAGAAATAGCCATGAAAAAGGAATATGTAAGCTATCGATGATGGGAGACTCCAAATACGTAGTAGATTGGGTAAATGAAAAAGTCATGGTTTCAAATAACCGATTGAGCATGTTGCTTTAGGACATTCAACTCTCTCACCTTTGCTGGATTGGTACTCATGTAGCCACATCCTCCACGATCTTGATGCAAAAGCTAGTTCTCTTTTGCACGAAGTTCTTGCCCATCCTTCAAGAGTCTATTGGGATCTACCAATAGTGTGAAGATGAGGATATTTCTTCTATGGAATTCTAGCTCTAATCAAGGATCTTTATCTCTTTTTCTTGTGGAAATGATACGAGCTTGAAAGTTGTTCTCAGTTATATGACTGTGTGTATCGATTAATGTAATCGTTGGTTCAATCCCCACAAGAAAGAAGATACTGATCTGAATTTATGCAGGAACGCAACAGAATACACAAATAACCATAGAAACAAATATGCATCGGAAATAACACTTCATTTCATTAATCAAAGAACTGAAACTTGTTTACATACAGAATGGAAATAAACTAGCTAGAGTGTTGGTAGCTTATCTCTGAGAAGAGATGTGGCAGCTACATGCCTCTAAAATTTGTGTTGAAATGAGGCTCGAAGGCCTATATATTATTGAGAAACAATGGAAACCCTACACATCCAAAAACCTAACCCTATGAGGTGAAACACCATAATGTGGGCCCCGTTGGGTAACTTGGTACATCAATTTCCCGGGGTCGTAACTTTGGCATACTACCTCCATTTGACGCGCATGATAAATCGTTAGAAATATCTATTCAAGGACTACATCAAATAATAAATATTGAGTTTGGAACAGTCTCAAATTTCCCAACCATTCGATGCCGAAAAAACGTCGTTTAGGGCCTCAAAACGACTCCGGAAGTTTAGGACCCGAAAATTGCCAAAAATAGTAAATTGTGCTACAATTAAGGAAACTGGAAAACTGAAAGAAACAATGGTGGGGGTCCAAGTGGAATAGGTGGGTGGCCACCAATATCCTCCTGGATCAGATATGAAGTGAAGGTATCCCACGACTACTATTAGAGGAAGTATCACACTCAATACTAGATGTATCAAGACAATTTTCACCAGGGATGGCTATCTTACTAATCCTCCACGACAACAAGAATTCTGTATGCGAGGCTATGGAGAGGCATGGCACATATATCTTCCTTCTTGGGCTAGACTGATTATTTGTTCTTTCTTTTATTTTGTCTTCATTGTTAAATTCTGATAAAAGAGGAGACAGGGTAAAATAATTGCAAGAGGGCACAAGAAAGCGCCCATAGGAACTATGAAAGGAAAAAGTGCATATGATATCTTCAAAAAATTTAAGGAGATATAACCAAGAGAGAGTCATGTTTGATATTTATTCAGATGTTGAGGAGTAAGAGTAAAACTCAAAGAAAATGAAAAGAAAACTTCTTAAGCATAAGAAAGGATCAACCGAATAGTACATACTACTAGTTGGTCATGATTATGCTTGGGACAAACAACAATCCTTACCACTTATGCTAAATAAAATTGTCACAAATAGATGGACATGAAACAACCAGAACCATGCAAAGAGAAGAAGAGGAAAATTGACTATATTAAAAACTTGAAGCAACTTAAAAAGAAGAATGGAACGTTCAATCAATCATCAAAAGATCTATTGAGGATCTCAACAAAGAAAAAGAAATCAATTGAACATTCCTTAGGAGAGCACTAGGTATAATGTCTGGAAGTGCAGTCAACACTTGCAGAGAATAAAAGTATGACTTGGGCATTAGTTTGTCTTTAGATAACTCAAGAAGGGATGATGAAGGGAAGATAAAAGAAACAAAACAAAGACAAATTGATACTGGACAACAATGATTAATAGGTTCAGATAGCCCCAAAAAGCATCTGGATATTCTAAAAAGATTTAAAAGGAAAATCAAGGACTCAAAGAAAAGTGAGACACATGAAATTCTTCTATCTCAAACAGAAGACGATGAGGATGTTCCTGAAATTGGTGATATAAAACTGGTTTCAGACATTCATAATGATGTTGAAATGAGTTTATGGCTGCAGTCAGGTGAAGATACATTGCCACACAAAAAATACCTAATATTGACTTGCAGAGGATGCATAAACAATTGTTAGGGAGCTGTCTAATAGACCACTTGTCAATTCACAGTATGGTTTAAATGAGCAAACATAAGAAAAAAAAGCCACTGAAGAAAATGGGAAAGAAGATGTCAAAAGCATATGCCATTGTCATTACTGGATTGAAAGAATTGAATGGGATGCATATTAACCCTAGGATTAGTCCATGACAGGAATTGGTTAGAGCAAATGAAGAGAGGAGCTAAGAAGGTAGAGGATGCCAAAATCCTCGATGGGATGGCATATTCTAATGGAATTAAAGGTAGTGTTGAACCCCTTATGTGCTTGGATGGAGATGAATGCAAGCCTGGAAATAGAAAAACAAGGAAAGTAAAAGCCGATTTTGAAATCCTTACTTGGGTGTCAGAGCTAAATGCTTTGCATAATAATGATCATCCTGGCTTCCAAGGGATAGATGAAAGGAATCTTGGGAAGAAACAAGTTAGGAAGGAGGATAATATTGTATCTTTAGCGACCTTGTCTTCCAAACAAGCTATTGTAGATGACAAAGTAGCTACAAACATAAAACTCTCAAAGAAGCTCCCCCATTTGGTTATACCTCCAATTGTTTCCAGTTTCTCATTCTTTGTTATACATTTTCTCTTTGTTGTTAGAACAACTATGCTTTCTATCTCCATAGAAGCTATTTTGGAGGTGGTGAGTAATTCAAAAAAAAGTGATGGGGAGAGAGAGAGCTTGGTTCACATTTTCTTATGATGGGAAGGCTGAGGATCAAAATTGTGTGTTCTTAAACCACCGTCTTGATGGCCATCCTAACACGTGTAAAACACTTACATATCCCAATTATCTAGAACGTGAAAGCGAGGCCATCCCATGCTCTATTCTTTTCCAAGAAATTATCAAGAGGGTGTAGATGAATCCAGGGAATCCTTGCATCCTTGAAATGTAATCATTACACTTTATTTTTTCTTCTCTACGTGCAAGAATCATTGTCCTTTTTTTTCAATAATTCCAAGACCTGTTTTTCAAAGAATCCTAAAATGCTCAAAAAATGTTGTTCTTCCAAAGAGGTGATGTTATTAATTTTTTCTCCACCTCTTGTTGTGTTTCTCATAGATTTTCTTTGGCTCCATAACTTTGAGTACACCATTTGAACAAATTTATTACCTGGCTATGTTTTGGTGTGTTTTTTTGTTTGCCTTCACTTTATTTGCAAAGCTCATTTCCTTGAATAAAGAAACTTGTTTAAAACTAAGAACAAATATCATCAAGTCCTAACATGTGAAGATGCCTTGAGTGCAAATACTTTAGGCTGTCGATAAACAAAATGGTCTAGATGGAAACGACTCACCTTCATTCTTACTCCCTTGGACCTTAACTCATCCAACTTCTTTTTTCTTTAGGAATTATTTATTATATATAGTCAGACCCAGTCTTGATCTCACCCAATAGTTAGTTCTGAGGCATTATCTTGATTTTTAGTTAATTATCTACAAAGCTCACTATTTTCAACTTCAAATGATGTTTATTTATTTTTTTAAATTCAATAACGCTTAACTATTATCGTTCTCTTTTTTCAAGCTATGAAAATGTGTTGCATATTTGTTGTTACTTTTGTGTTTTATATGTAAGAATAAGCTTCTCCTTCTCGCATTTATTGAAGAGTTGATTCAATGCTTTTATTTAGGAAATGTTTATATTCTGGTTCTAATGATTGTAGCCCTATTTTTACAATTTTCTGCATGTTAGGTTTTCAAGCTTAATTGTTGTAGCTTTTCTTTTACATTCTTTTGCATGTTGGCCTATCAACATTAGTTGGAAGTCTTTCTAGAGTTCCTGTAAATAAGGGAAACATTGGTTGTGATGATTGTAGCCTTTTTTTTACATTTTTTTTGCATGTTATGCTTTCAAGATTTGCTGTAGCCTTTCTTTTACAATATTTTGCTTTCAAGATTTTTTGTTGTAGCCTTTCTTTTACATTATTTTGCATGTTGGCCTATCAACATTAGTTGGAAGTCTTTCTAGAGTTCCTGTAAATAAGGGAAACATTGGTTGTGATGATTGTAGCCTTGTTTTTACATTTTTTTTGCATGTTATGCTTTCAAGATTTTTTGTTGTAGCCTTTCTTTTACAATATTTTGCATGTTGTTCTGTCAACATTAGTTGTAAGTCTTTTTCAGAGTTCTTGCAAACAGGGGCAACATTGATGAGGGCTTTTGTCAGTAAATTTTTTATTGGATTTGTAGATTTTGGCTCTTAAGCTTTTTAAGCGCTAGATTTGAGGGGTATTTATCTTCTTTTCAAATGAATTTGGGATTTGTTTTCACCCTCATCCTATTGGTTGTGTAGACCATAGTTTTTTAAGAGTAAGTCTATCCCCAAAAATATTTGGGATGGGTCGATTACAACAAATGTGAGTTTATTAATTTAACTCTTATTAAAACTATGTTGACCACAATAGGGAACTAGGGACATATGTTGCTTTTTTTGCTCTAATTGAAGATGGCATAGGTTGGAGTTGAATGTTAATGAGAAATGTTGTGCTTTGTAGCTTAAACATTTTCTTTATTAAGCAATCATGCATGCCTTTGCATCCATGCTGGATTATGCTAAATGTTTGGCGAGTTTGTCCTTTCTTGATTCTTTTGATTGAATATTAAAACGAGCTTGAATTCTTTGGCCTTGCCTGGTCTTCTGGTTTCTTTGTCAACAATAGAGGCCTGCATGAAAAAAAGCGTCATGCAATTCACTTCAAAACATGCAGTGTTACAAATTCAATTATTGCACTTCATTAGAAAAAAAATGCATCTACAAGGTAACAAATCCATGCTAGACAACATTCTTGCTTGCAGAATTTTTCTTTTCACAACAATAGGGATACTGAAATCTCTATTAAAGTGAAACATTTCCAAACCATCATGTTTGTATACTTTAGTGTTTATTATTACAATTTTATTTTGAGCACTATCATTAGTTTCAGTCTTTCCAAATATCATAGATTGCAATTTGATTCCAAATACATCATGAGTTAAACCAATTATTTTGGTTAAGAGCAACACAATTTATCTGTCATTTGTCTTACTTGGTGTCACCAATAGTTCCGACATGAACACAGGCCATCCTTAAAATGGTGGAAGTGGTTGACATCCCTCACAACAATCTATGTCGCAACAATATCTTAGATGAGCTCGGTGGCATCATGTCAATCCCCACACACATGAACATTCTTTATAATTTGGATTGGTGTTCCAAATGGTGTGTCAATAAGACCAAAAGTAATGACCACCCTTTCATTGGGATGGTACCGATAATCTTTCTTCTTTTCTTGCTCCATATTGCACAACACAAAAGTAGGATTTGGCATATATCATGTCCCCTCCATCTACCCATGAAGTTCCTCCAGCTTCATATTGATCTTGTCTGTTTGTGGGTGGGATCTATCTTCTACTAAGAATGAATGCACTTTATTATTAATCGAAAGATAGATCTATCCTGGATCCTTTTGCAATAATTTTTCCTTCATCAGTCTTCTCACTCTTGTCATTCAATTCAGTCCTTGACCTATCTATATTCAGAATGCAATATCCATAAGAAACATGAAAGGGAGATTGAGATTGGGAGTATGTGGGTCTGGTACATGATTTATTTATGCTTCCTCAAATTGTCGGTAATACTCTTTGGCATTTTGAATGTAAACCACTTAGGAAACTATATTACATTGGTATCATTGTTTTGCGACTCCTTCCTCAAATCTATGACTACTTAAGATCTCTACTTTCCAATCCTTACTTTGCAAATGAATATGCATTTGCATATCCTAGTGCAGATTTCTACTCTAGGTTTGGGGATAGTGCTATTCTAGTGACTTTTGTGGTGGTTTCATTTGTGATTTTCATCCAACAAAGATGGAATAAACTTACACTGACTCAGGCACTGAGATTAACCTCAAGTAAAAAGACAATGTCTCGAACAAGGATGTATGAGAGGTTGCCTTTGAAGACATTTGTATTTAATATATATGAAGTTAATATGCTTATGGTAGTTAACATTACACACCCCTCACACATATATAAAGAGATATTACTCTCAAATTTTGAGATGTTATCATTTTGAGATGGTGAAAACAAATTATCATAATAAAATTATTTATTAAAAACTAATGATATTAAAAATTTATATTCCTTTATTATGTTTATATTCCTCTCATAGTAGTGTTCGATTCTGGTTTGGATTCAATGACAGTAAGTTATTTTTGAAGTGATGTTTATCTTTCAGTTATATTCCCTTCCATATGACTTAAGTGTTTTTAAGTGACGAGCTTAATTGCATATTTCAAGATTTGTATTCTACAACTAAATGGACTCTTGTGTCTGCCTTGATATTTTTGTTCATAAAGATATTGCTCACAACAACAACAATTAATGTAATTGATTTAGTTGATTGCAATGGTTTACCATTGTTGTCCTCTTGTTATTACCCATTATGTATCAATGGCATTTTCAAAGCAAATGGATACCTTTCAAATGGGAAATTGGGTTTACTACTTCTATTGGATCTCCACATAAAACCTCCATTATAATATGTTTCCTTTCAGAATATCATTAAAGATCACTAAAAGTGAATGTTGGTTCAAATCCAATGTTGTTTCAAAATAAAACATTTCATAGTTTTCGAGGAAGAATACAAATTGCACATTTATCTCATTCAATGGTAGTTATTACAAGAAAATTACTTTATCAATTAAAAACTTAAACATTACACTTGAGGAAAATATTGCAAATTGCACACTCATTTTGCCGAAATCTTAAGCTCCTTCAACGTGTATTTGGTAATTGGAAACTTAAAAAGTAGAATTGATCATAATTTAACAATAAAATATGTTGGATGATATGGGTGAAATTTCATTTACTATTATAAGCCAACAAAATTTAGTTTAAATTTATGCTTTGAACAATGACACATCATGTATCAAAGATAATGTTTGTCCAAAAATATCTCTCTATAAACCAACAAAATTTAGTTTAAATTTATGCTTTGAACAATGACACATCATGTATCAAAGATAATGTTTGTCCAAAAATATCTCTCTATAATAACTTTATCTTACATCGCAGGAATTACTCTTCATGCACACAAAAACATGAGAAAGGAATTTTCATCATACCCAAATAAAGAAGAAGATAATTGATATTAATATTTTCCATTATTTTAAGAAATTAGTTTATGGCTTTTCAAAAATTGAAGTCATTGATGTGACTTAACAAATAAGCCAATAACATCTCGACTTTGTCACTCAATATTGTATATTAATTGGAATATTGTATATTAATTGGAATATATGAAATTGCAATAAATAAATCAATAAATCAATATGTAAAATGCTCTATCACAATCAACTAGATTCTTGGTTTCCAAGCCTTCATGTGTATATGCAAGTTTTCATGTCCAAGTTGTAGCATGCAGGTTATAGTCTCTAGGTCACAGTTTTCATGTCGTTATCTTTATATAAAAAAATCCTCATTGCAAGCACCTTATTATAACTTCTAGCCCACTACACACCTTATTATTGTACTCATAAACACATCCATTTCTTGGACCAACAATTCCTCAAGGCTACCATGGTGTCTTGTCTTGCATATATTGCCTAAAAAAATTGTACAATTGGATCCTATATTGGTAGGGATTCATCTTAGTCTAAAATAGAACCGAGTCTTAAAACTTAGCTTTTAACAAATCTTTACTTAATGGTTTCAATTGTTTGCTTTCATATGTAAATAGATTGACCGTCATTACTTTTAAAATGACATTTTCAATTCTTTTGTATATTTATGTATTGTCAAGTTCCTGATAGATGTGCTTATGCCATAGCTCCTCATGTTAAAGAACAAGGCCTATTTAAATATGAGAGATTTATGTTAGCTTTAGGTTTCAATCTTAGGAATATGACCTTCTCGACTTTGCTCATAACTTGCTCTAGATATCCAAACTAGCCCGAAACTATAGATTTAATGATGTTGCTTGAGCCTACCCTACCTTATTGAAGGAACTAATGGAAATATAACATATTTGAATACTCTTATGAGGTTGAAAATGGTTTAATGAAGTTGTGAGAAGGCTATGTTGATGCAAAGCATGGAAAAATATTTGTTGAAAGTTAATAATACACATTAATATGAGATGGCACTACGAGTACATGTAAATGTGCATGAAAGGAACTCATAAATGAGTTGTAGAAGATGACACATGCCAAGGAAAGTATTATGTTGTTGTCAAAGTTACTTCCACAAATCACAATGCATTTTCTTGATTTGTATTATGTTGTGTCAATGTGGATGTAGCTTTGGGACCTGCTCAAATATGGTATGATGGTTAAGCCCATTTAGGTTTCATGGTCATTATATGATGATATCTCATGTCAACTATTAAATACAATACAAAGCTAAAAATTGAGTAGCTCATGTATCAAAGTACCTGTATGTTTAAAACATCCCAAAAATTACTATGAATATATAATTGAGAGTCTATTATATAACAAACAAGAGCCACGAGGTGGTAATGTCCTCGACATTGTCACATGGGCTAGTTGCTTGTTTTGAACAAAAACAAATAGCATTATGAGAACAAATATCAACAATGATCCTCTAGTATCGCAAAATATCCATTTGCAAGAAAAATATTGCAATGTTGTTTTTAGAAGCTAACCTGGTTCAATTTTGTGATTTGATTCAAGTAGTGATTTAATTTTAAACATGATCATTTCACATGTACACTAATAAATGTTTGTGGCATTGATGATTACATTAACATTACATGCAACTGTACCCCATATGATGTTGTATTTTAGTGATTTAAGAGGTTTAATACTTAAATGTTTTAAAAGAAATAAAAGAGAATATGATATAGCCCTCTTTATATTTTTAGATTAATAAAAAAACATGTATAATGCCATAGCTATCATTGGATCATATGATAATCAAATGTGTTAGATTTGATGTTTTTGTTGTTATACTCTAAGTCTACTAGGAATAGTAATCCATTTCCATATATATATATATATATATATATATATATATATATAT
>LPNX010225992.1:661595-705293 GCA_001517045.1 Pseudotsuga menziesii
TAGATTAAATCAAACTCATTCTTCAGGTTGCAAATTCTTTGTTTTATGAACAATTAGACTAGCTTAATTATCATCGCAATATGATATTGTTTAACAGATCCTTTAAGCAAGCAAATCTCGACCTCCTTCCTCCCTTTGTCAATTATGTGATATCACGAATTATTTGCACATGAAATATCTAGCCCACCTGTGACTCGAAACCAATGTGGGTCATCCCCATGGTACCACCTGTGCGCTTCAAGCATTCTAACCCGTCATTAATCCCCTCTGCACGTTGCAGAAGCTCAATTTTCTACATGTATCAATAAATGCAAAATCATGGATGAACGAATAGAAGGATGTATGTATCAAAAATTCCTATATGTATCAATAATTCCTATTCGGTGAGTCACTTCCATTTGATTTCGTATATCTATAAAAATAATTAATGCTTCAACATATTTAGTTGGGTTATGATAATTATTTAGTGTCATGCATCCATGGATACATATATCAACAAACACAACTGGCTTGATTGGCAGAAGCGTGAAAACACTATACTAGGAATAGCTCGTGGGCTTCTCTATCTGAATGAGGATTCTCAACTGCAGATTATTCATCAGGATATTAAAGCAAACAATATTTTATTGGACGAGAGACTGAATCCTAAGATATCAAATTTTGACAAAGCAATACTTTTTTCTGAAGATGAGAGTCATGTCAACACATGAGTTGCTGGAACTTAGTAAGATTTGAAAATGATCATCACTTTCACACTATCAACGACGAATAACAATTAGGGATGCATATGTTGTTTTGTATGCTTATTTGATTTCAAGAGTATTGACAACATTGTAATTTTTACTATGACAATTTTTCTTTGGAGATTTACCTTCTCGGTTATGTTTTAATTGTCTAGGATCTAGGACCAGTCTTTCATTTACAAGCAACTCTCAATTTGACATTCCTCAATTTCCCCTTACTATATAGTGTAATTTGGATATGCAACAGATATATGGCACCATAGTATGGTATGGAGGGACAATTATCTGTAAAATCTTATGTCTATAGCTTCAACGTTCTTCTCCTGGAACTTATTACAGGAAGAAAGAATGCTTTACAATCTTTTTTTCACATGGCTTTGCGATCACATCTTCTTTTGTATCGTCTGCTTCAACTCAGGCTCCTATATCTAACACCACTGCTTCCATAACAACATTCTCACCTAGACAATATACGTAAATGATGTTATGATAACAGGTTTGTTTCTGCATTTTTGAAATATCTCATGTTTGTTTCTACATTTCTAAATATCTCAGATTTCCTTTTCAGTGAAAAGAAAATTTGACATATTTCTGAAAAAGGAAACATGATATTTCTGCATGGAAATCTCACATGTGTCAATTTTTTTTCTTCTTCAGAAATATGTCATATTTTTTTTTTACTGAAAATAAATCTAACACATGTCAGGAAATATGCTATATGTCAAATTTTGTTTTTAGAAATATACTGTGTTTCATTTTCACTGAAAGAAATCTGACACAGTTTTTATTTTTAAAATATGTCTGAATTCTTTTCGAAATTTGTCATATTTCTTTTTCTCTAAAAAGAAATTGATTATGTAGTAGACTCATAATATTTTGATCCACTTAAGATCTATGTGCTAGACTCGAATATGCCTTTTGCACATTCTACTGTGAAGCTTAAAATTTGAATTCAAAGTTAGGAAAATACCGATTAGTTGCAAGTATCGCGTAAGCAACAAGTACATGAACGAATCTTGTGCTATGGCATTGTAGTTTTGAATATTAATTATTATATTGGTTGAAGGTAGATATATTGCAATCATTTAGTATTTTTTTTAATATTTTTAATAAATTGTTAATTAATATTTTATTTATAATATTTAACTTTATAAACTTAAAAATAATAATTTTGAAATATATTAAAAAAATATTTTTCTATTATTTAATTGAAAAAAGCATGATAATGACTTGATATGACTATTTTTAGATAAATTTTTAAAAATGAAAGTAAAAAATATTAAATACAATAGACATTCTTAAGCACAATAGACATTCTTAAGCTTCTATGATGTCTTGGCTTCTCCAAATTTGCTAATTTAACATGGTTATCCAATGGAGATCCAGTGCAAAAGGTCATTTAATAACACGCTGCGCAGGAATTTATTACAAGTCATTTCACATTTCTAGGTACACGATTATGTGTAAATGCTCCCCCTAAATTGGCTCAACAAGCATAAGGCACCTGTGTCAATTTTATGTGTGAATGCTCCCCCTAATTTTGGTTAGCTTTTTACTCGAGGTTTTGTTTTTGTTTTTAATTATTATTTTACCCCCCAAAAAAACTGTTATATCATTCAATTTTATTTGTATTATAACTCTGATGCGGGTGCCAGCTTTCCCCACCGACGGCACATCGCACCTCGGTCCGGGAGCTAGCAGCGTGGCACCATGCTTGTCGGGCTCATTAAACCTCCCTTGTGGCCCCTCAGCTCAGTATCATGGGTGGGTGAAGATGTCTAGTCCCAGGCTGTCGATGGTTGATCCCATTCCATCGGAATTTAATCTGGTTTCAATGGCAGTTGGTATGGAGCGTGCGAGTTCTCAGCAGGTACAGAGGGACTGGGTTAAGAGGTTAGCCATGGACGATGACAACGTTATCCGTTGGCACTCTGTTGTGCATGTTTTCTTATGGTCTTGTGTTTACATTTTCGCCTTAGCTTTGCATGGTCGGCTTGCTTTGCAACTCATCATGCCACTGCTGGCATTGCAACTCCACCACCACCACTAGCGATACCCTCAAGCTTCGATCTCCACGACGTCTAGTCAACGGGGGACCCCTAGAAGGGGCAACAGTGGCAGAGACAAATCGAAACGTGGTTTGAGTGTAATGGGAGAGGAAGGTTACGAAGCTAGCATCTCAATGCATGTACGTGTCTTAATTGATGATTGGTAAGGCGTCTAGTAAACAAGCGACTCACTAGTGGGAGAGGCAGAGGCACATTTAACCATTATAGGCTGATAAAAATATGATGGGGGTTCTCATGGAGGACATGTTGGGGAGATGGAGCTTGGATCACAACATTGTTCTCTCGGTCAAGGCCAAGATGACTAATATGGACAACCAACTTAGTAGATTGGACGCCACCTTTACATGGAAATGTTTGGCGACCAAGAAGAGATGCGTCGGCACTATGGAGGTAGGGTGTGGTAGTGCAACGAGAGGAAGATCTGTGGACAAAGGTTTGGCACCAGTCCAGGAAGCTGCCACCAACGCGCCCTTTCCCATCCCGTCCACCATTGAACCTCTATTCAAACATGTGCAGGATAGTGAAGGACCAAGCAACAAGACGTATCCTCCGCTAGAAAACATTCATGTTACCAATTCTGTTACCAACTCTGAGGAAGGTGGAAGGGCCTGCCCCATCCTGGAGGAGGTTCCCCCCCTAATTCTGCTCATTTCTCCAGCGACGACTTAGCCTCTTTCCGGTTCGGACTGTTACATCAAGTTTTTTTGTTATAGACTGTTATTTCATCTTCTGTTAAGTACTTTGTTAATAGGCAGAACAAGTAGATTAAGAGCTAGTTTTATGTTTCCATGGCTCCTAAGGCCATTGGACTTTCTCTGTTTCAGTCACTCCAGAAGATTATTTATTTTTTATTGGATCAGGTGGTGGTTTCACCACCTGTGACCACCTCAGACTTTTCTAAGGCTTGTAACTTTTGACTTTTCCGTTTAATAGAATGCGTGGACTTACAAATTTTTTTTATTTGTATTATTTATTTTAAAAAATAAAAATTAATTATTTTAAATTATTATTATCGTTGTCCCAAATAGGTTATTATTAATATGTAATTGATAAGCAGTTGACTTGTATTAGTTTACCTTTAATTAATTAAAATTTAACTTTTAAAAAAGTTTAACATTACAAAACCTATTAAATATTTTATTAAATATATTAAAAATAATGATGCACTTATTTCATTGTTACATGAAACTATCTGTCCTGGTTGATGTGGCACAAGTTTTTTTCCACATAAAAAAATCATAATCTTTTATTTAGAAAAAGTAAAAGGTTACATTCTTCAGATGAATCAATACCTGCATCATTGTCCATTTTCAAACTTTTCAGTATAGCATTCAACAAAAACTTCCTTTAAGAATATTCTATATCAAACCAAATATAGACATTCTCCATCAATTCATATCTACACTATATGCAAAAGGCGAGCCTTCTTTTTTTCTAGAAGAAAAATAGTTGTTCCTTGGTATTCATTATGAATTAAAGGTAATTGTTACATCACATAAGGAAACCTTATCAAAACATAGCATACCCATTGGGGAATAGGTCCGCATCAAAAGCTAACAGAGAAGTTCTAGCCACAAGTGATATGGCTATATCAAAGACTCATACAACGTGACACAAGATGGTATAAACCATCAAAACTAGTTCCTACACAGTCTGCCAAAAATCAGAAACATAATCAGACTAACTCCTTTCATACCTCCAAGATGTCTAAGGAGAATACAAAAAGAACACAGGTGTAACTTATCCAGGGAAGCGCTCGTGAGAATGTGCAAAATACAAAATCTAAGAGGAGAACAAAGTCAACCTCAGACATCCAAAAATATGTAAAATAATCATCCATACTCAAGAAACATACCAAGATATAAAAGGAGTAGGAGTAAGCTAACAAGCTCAAAATAGATAAAGCGTACCATTCCCAATAATTTCACCTTCAAAGTGTTCAGTGAACAATAAGTGATTAGTGGCCACAGAGAGCGCTTCCTTGGATAAGCTATCTACCCTCCCATTGTATTCTCTATAGACATGAAGAAAATCTAAAGAGAGAAAGTACGATATTAGTTCTCTGATGTTGTGACACCATCCATCCAAATTGAGAGCTGAGAGAGCAACCCTCCCCTTGACCCAGTTTATAATGGCAGATGAATCCCCCAAGACATGAAGAGAAGGTATGCCAAGTTATTTTGCCATATATAACAGTGCCTATAAAGCAAAGAGTTCAGATCTGGTGTTGGTACTGAGACCCAATTTTAATGCAAAAGAAATGGACTTGACTAATTAACAAATGTATACCAGCACCTCCAATCGAATTAGTCGAGGGCCCCATTGAAAAAACCAGATGGATACTCAATGGTAGGAGCCAAGCCAATGCATCTCTGCTTTGGGTTGCTATGAGTAACCACATGATAGGTGTGCAACTGATCCACAATACTGTGACAGAGGAAATTTATATCAGGCGGTTTATCTTCAAAAGTTTGTCTATTCCTGGTGAGCCATAGATTCAGATCATGAAGAGAGGTAAGTAGAGAAGATCCTTTTCTCTTTTTAGCCAATTTTCCATATTTCCCATAAAAGAAGGATCATTCCAATTCATTGTTATGTGGAGAATCCTGTTGAGATTGTTGATGATATCCCGAGTGAAAGTGCAAACATAAAATAAATGATTTTCAGTTTCCTCGCCATTTCTACACAGGCAACACCTGTTGGGCCCTGCCCAACCTCTCTTATTTAAATCACCCTAAGTAATTATTCGATTTTCCATACACAGCTAGGTAAAACAGATCAGTTTTAAGGGGACATCAAACTTCCAGACGCAAGAAAGAGCACTAACAGACGAAACCGTGAGCATACACGTATAGATGTGTTCATATGCTAACTTAGCAGTGATCATGCCCGTAGCTTTGTTGGACATCCATAACAACGAGTCTTGATTATCTGCGAGTCTAATGCAACCATGTGTTAATCCATTCACATAGTCAGTCCACTGATCCTTCCAACAACCCCCTAAATCCAAATCCTCTGTTGATAACCAATAAGAATGAGAGGAAGTACCAAGCCCCAAGTTACGGGCTTGGTTGAGAGTTATGATGACAAATCTGTCAGATACATCCTAAGGTCCTCCGGAAGTACAAAGGAAGTGTTCAGGCCCTCCATAGGATCAACTCCCAACCTAATTCTTTTACCATCTCCAACCTTCCGTCCTAATTGCATAGTGATCCATGAAAGAGATCTGATGAATCCATTCCAGATGTAGGATGACCCTTGTATTGTAAAATCATGGAGACGAAGGCAGTCGTCCATAGACCGATCTTTAATATATTTATGTCTAATAATATGGCTCCATATTCCCTCACCATTAAGCGCCATCCAACAGCTTTTCATCCTGAGGGACAGACTGAACCATTCCAGATTCTTAATGTTCCATCCTCCATACTCATAGGGATTTGAAATGGTATGCCAGTCAACTAAGTGCATCTTGTGTTTCCCACCCATATTTCTCTGAAGAAAATTAAAAATGGAGCGTCTTAAACAATGCAAAATGGATTTGGGAATCTGTGCTAAGGCAAGACAATACACAACTAACCTCATAAGAACCAATCTGACCAAGATCAACCTTCCTCCCAGTGATAACAACATAGAGGCCCATTTGTTGATCCTCCTTTCAAACCTTTTGATGATCCAACACCAATCATTAGTGCAGTATCCCAAAGGCTTGAGATGGAAGTCAAGATACTTGAAACCAACAGAGATATGTTCCATTTTGTAAAGTAGTAAGGAGATAATCTGATCTCTAGTTGCCTCATTAGTTTCATTATGAAGAAAGGAAGACTTCTCTTTGCTGATCTTCATACCAGTTGCCGAACATAAGAGTTCCAAGATTTCCTTATAGCCTTGCCATTCTTCATGAGTCCCCAACCCAAACAAGATAACGTCATCCACAAAGAGTAGGTGTGTTAAATACAAGCTAGAAGAGACTTTGATCCCAATGATCTTCCCTCTTCTCTGAGCATCAATAATGAGAAGACTTAGACTTTCAATCACCAGGATGAATAGGAGGGGAGAAAGAGGACAACCTTGTCTAATACCACGAGAGACAGGGAAAAAAAATTGATGGGGTGCCATTGATGAGCACAACAAAATTCGAGGAGATGACACAACCCATAATCCAGTTAATCCCATCCACCGACAAACCAATCTGTAAGAGGACTAGTTTGAGAAAGGTCCAGTTGACAAGGTCAAAAGCTTTGACCACATCCAGTTTGAGGACAAATACCTTTTGGTTTTTTTGTTTTGTTTTGTTTAATGGTATGCAATATTTCATGAGTAATTTCAACAGGTTCAATAATCTGCCTATTATGGAAAAACCCATACCGTTGTGCAAAAATAGCCTTGTCCAGGAAAGGCTTCAATCTAGTTGCTGTAATCTTGGAAATGGTCTTGTAGACCAAGTTGCATAGAGAGATCAGCCAAAAGTCCGCAAATGTAAGAGGGTTATCACATTTCGGAATGAGGGTAATGAAAGTAGCATTTATGGAACCGATGACCTTACCCTCCAACCGAGATTTTGATTCACAGCCCTAAGGAGATCATAACGCACCAAGTCAAAGAAGCAGAGAAAGAACTCCACCAGCTAGCCATCAGGGCCAGGGCTCATATCCTTCTTAAAAAAGTTTAGTACATCTTCCACTTCTAAGAGAGTGATTTCCGAGCAAAAGTTACCCCTTTCCTCTTTCGGAACAAAGGTGGGAAAGAGATTGATAACTTTAAGTTGATCCGCTATATTTGTGCTGCCATCATCTCAAACAGCTGGGGGCCCAACACTTTTCGGAAAAGGCAAGCCTTTAACCACAAGTCTGTAAAACTATCTATCACTGTCTATCATATCCTTGAACCAAGGCATCTCCAAAAATCACATATTTTTTATGACAAAAAAATACCATATAGAGCCATACTCGAGATCTAAACCATCATAAAAAAGTCAGCAGTCTGTCAGAACCAAACCTTACCTAAAAAGGCAAATTAGTCTTAATAATTTCAAAAAAATGATGCTCAATAATGTGCCAGAAAATTTCTTTCCGTGTACATATGCTTAAACTCCACTAATTCCAGCAACTCAGAAATTCTAATAACTTCATTTAGTATAGGAGAGAGCAGTAAATTCTGATGTGACATAAATTATTAATACACTAATGATTACAATGTGAACAAGCATTAATAATGGATGATGTAGACTCAGTCATCAAAGTGAGAAGGAATTTCTTAAATAGATGTCATCAATTCAGTCCAATTAAAACTTAACAATTTCTTATTATTTAAGAAATTCATAAAAATATATATATTTTTACTATACATAAGCTACCCAAAACTATAAACCTAGAAAATTTTTATAACATCTATGAAAAATTGGGCCAACAATTTATATATATCCTGGTCCAGGACATAACAAACAAAGTTGTCTTAGGCCCAAGCAAATACAAAATAGTCATCATATAATGTGATATTTGGTGGAATAACATCAATAATAATTCACAAAAATAAATACTACTTCTTTTTCACGGGCTATCACATTAGCGTTAATATGACAGTTGTCATTTATATTTAATTTGTCGGAATTGTGAACATGGGTCCATTTTCACAGTTCTTGGCACTGAAAATGCGTTATATTTTTGTCATCTTATGTTGAAATGCAGCGCGATACCAAAAAATAAAGTGTTTGTTAAATTTGAACGGTAATTGATCTTAACTGTGATTGATTATTCAATAGAAAACACAACCATATTTTCGTTTTATAAATGGTGCGCAGCGGTGATCATGGAGAAGGCTGGAGCATGAGCCAACCAAATTACCAATTCATCTATGGAACGGGAAAGAGGTATAAGAAGTACTTGCTCTGAGTCCGCAAAGACACAAGATCAGGGACTTACACGCACTAGAAAATGTCTAAGCTCTTCCTCATTCTGTCGTACATTTCGGTTTTGTTATCCAGTCAATCTTCCTTTTCCCACTGCAATTCAGCAGACGAGGATGAAATTATATCTGAGTTCCAGCGGTACCTGAGATTCCCAACAGCCCATCCAAATCCCAACTACAAACCAGCCCAGGAATTCATTGTTTCTAAGGCTAAATCCATAGGCCTCAATACCCAAATCCTAGAATACGCCAAAGGAAAACCGATCATACTCCTCACATGGACAGGAAAGAACCCATCGTGGCCTTCCATACTCTTAAACTCTCATTTAGACAGCGTCCCTGCAGAGCCAGAGAAATGGGTCCATGACCCATTTCAGGCCATCAAGGATATACAGGGCAATATCTATGCCAGGGGCTCCCAAGACGACAAGTGTATAGGAGTGCAATATCTTGAAGCCATTAGCAGACTTAAGACAAAGGGATATCAGCCTCTAAGAACAGTTCATGTATCCTTTGTCCCAGATGAAGAGATTGGTGGCAGGGATGGTGCCGAGGCTTTTGTTTCTTCCAAGGAGTTCAAGATTTTGCATGTGGGCTTTGCACTGGATGAAGGACAGGCATGCCCAGATGAGAATTACAGAGTTTTCTATGCAGATAGGGTCCCTTGGAAGTTGATTATTACGGCTACTGGCGCTCCAGGCCATGGCTCCAAACTCTATGATAACAGTGCTTTTGAGAATTTGATGAAGAGTATGGAGGCTATAGCTCGATTTAGGTCAGCTCAGTTTGATCTGGTGAAAGCTGGATTGGCAGAGCCAGGTGAGGTGATAGCTGTAAATCCAGTTTTTGTCAAAGCAGGTACTCCCACCCCCACTGTAAGTTCCTGTCCTCAGAATGATGCCCTATTATATTGTTTTGATCAACCAAATACATTTTTTCTGTCTCTTTTCCTCTTTCTAATCTACCATAGTTTTTGAAGTTATTCAAGAAACAAGCCTAAACACCACAAACCTTCCTTCCTTTCACTTAGGTGCAAGGGGAGTAAACAAGGGTAATGGATCCCTTGCTCTTCTCCAGCACCAGTGTTTACGGAACTATTTTCAGGACATTAAGTTCAAGGTAGACCTCATGAATAGCCTCATGAGACCCACGGTTTTGTATGGTTTGGTGGTCTGGGGACCTATTTAACTGGAGTTAGACTCGGTTGTAATAGAGCTAGTTCAGGATCTCATGCTTCTCCGCATCATCATATGCAAGAGGTCAGTTCCCCAGGTCATTATTCAGACCGATTTGCAGCACCTCCCTTCAGGATCGAAACTACTTTAGATTGGTTTCCCTTTTGCACAAGGTTCAGCTCTTTGCGGACTCCCCAACAGACAGGGATTTTCATCCTTATCTTGCCTATTGTTCCTCGAAGGCCATAGCCAATACCAGTACCTTTGTGTGGGCTCGTGGTTGGTTTGCTGAGGTTACCCGTCTTCTTCAGTCGGTTGGTATCTCGATAGACCGCCTCCCTTCATTCAGATATTCTCTCAATACCCTCAGTTGACTTGTGCCAAATCGGCAGAAGTTGAATAGGATCATCAGAGGGGACATCGTTAGACAGTTTATTCGGGTTACTTTGGTCGACTCACTAGGTGTACGTAGCCCCAAAATGGCCTTCTTTGCAGATCACTTGGAGTTGAGAGATAGCCTTATTGCTCGCCCACCCCCCTACTGACATCTGCATTGGATGCATGCTCTTTGGAGCCCCTTTGGGCAGTGTCGGGTTGGTTCTCACCATTCGCGTTGAAACTGACAACCATATCACCCGAGGGAATAGGATCTGCCATCTCCACGACACTGAGACAGAGGAGCACTTCATCTTCAGGTGCCCCATATATTTTGAGAGCAGGGAATGGTTCTACTATCTTGACTCTTTTTAGGGAGTCTCAGAACTCTCTATCCGCTTTCTTCCGCTTCCCAAACTAGAGATGCTTGGCACTACGCATGTTTGGACTTGGATCTTTCTCACTTCAGCCACCCCAACCCAGATTGAACCCAATCTAGCTGATTACAACTTTCTTTTTGCTGCTCCTAGTAGACGGAGGTACTGACAGACAAGCAGACAATGATACTACATCAGCGATCAGATCTTTGAGACCCTAGGAGGCCATCTGTGCTTGACTACTGAGACACTTATGTACATGTCACCTCAGAGCTCAGGGTAGCTCATATTGCACTTATAGTCAAGATACCTCCTCTAGATCTCGACCGCTGTTTACAACACCCTGGCAATGAGATTTATCTTAGACCAGATCTTCCTTTTCCTCTAGTTCCTTTGACCATAATCTATCAGGAGTTTTTTTCTCTACAGCCTTGGGTGGTAGGAGTGATAACATCAGGAGTGGTTGAGCACCCCCTAGGCTAGCAATCTTCTCTGACGGTATTGGTGTTTTTATTCGGCTCTCTGTGGTACTTGCATGTACCTGCAACATTGCTTTGTTTCTCTGCTCCATGCTTGGAGGCTGTAAACTTTAGGTTTTTTACAATATAGGCTAGTTTTACTTATATCATGATTTTCTAGGAACAGCTTTTGCACTCCCACTTTCTATCTCACTATTGTACCTAACAGTCCCATTGGCCTATTTACAGTCATTCGTCGACATTAATAAAATAAATTATCTTATCTTACCCCTCTTTTGCCTACCGCTAGAGTTCTTTAGACCTTTAGACAGGGCCTCTATTGCTGGCATATACACCAAGGCATGTAGAGACAAGAATTTACTCCTTTTATTTGATATTTAATGAGCAGGCGCTCGTTAGATTTACCCCTTCCCTTGATTGCTATAGGTTGCCTTTCTCAAGATTACATGGTTGACATTTCTTCTTTCTCTGAGGCCCATCTTTGCCCTCTTTGGGATTTTCTAACTAGAGATTCATCTTTTGTAAAATGCAGACCTCCTTTGTGCCTCTTATTTGTGGGCTATCATCAAAGCTACAATATTGAACATCACCTTGCACTTTGCCTTGGCTTGTGTTTGAATTTTCTTCTTTGATGTTGGTTGTTGGCAACCTCATTTATTTGCACACAATTAATTCTGCCTACTTCTCCCACTCTAATTGACTTATATTGTTAGTATGATCCTGCCAGCGTTGGATGTCTAGATCTGTTGGCAATGGAACCAATTGTCGTGGTTGTTCCATTTCTTCACACGGCAGTAACTAGGCAAAGCAAAAATACTGAGGACAGAAATTAGAATGCAATCACGACATGGCATCAACATAGAATGGTGGATTACTTAATTTCTTTATTAGTCAAATGTTCACCAACATGACATTAGATAACCAACATTACAAGAGTTGGCCCTCACTGTCTAGCAGCTAGCTTATCTTCCTTTACATGTTTATACTAAAACGACAAGTACATCTTGATAATATATAACTATTATGCCAACTTGTTACAATAGCTGTGAAAAGCGGCAGAACAGAGTTGGTTACCATGACTAATTTCTATTCCTTTAATTTAATTTACATGTTTGTTAACCGTAATCTATCAAATTCTTGTGATGTGCATCTCTAGCAGTAAATTAGCACTCACCGATGATACATGGTGGTAGCACTCCCTCGGGAATAACTAATCCCAACGTGGTGCTAATTGATTGTATCTGGTTGTACATGCTGGGCATGTAAAACACTCTCCTCCACCCTATGTCACATGGTTCGGGTTCAAATTCGAGTTCGGCAACCTTGAAATTCGATTCGAATTCGATTTTTTTTATGAAGTTCGGCATTAGGTTCGCCAATATAAAAAATCATATATATAAAATAAAATATACAATAAAATAAAATGACTAACAAATAAAGAAAAGACATCAGATTTTATCATGATGCTCAATGTTGCATCCTGCATGTACACAAAGTCACTGTTCTCGAGTGAATGTGCACTGGAGCACTGGTGCAGTAACTGTGCAGTGGAGTCGCGGGCTGTGGTGTCACGGTGTGCACTATGTAGTGCTACAGAGTCAGACTTTGGAGTAGTGGACAGTCAGTAGTGAAAGAATGATGTTGGTGGCTCAATGCAAGGGATTCGGATAAGCGACTTGAAATTGTGGGCACTCAGCTATGGCAACAAACAACAAAAACGGGAACAAATGTGGCTGAATGCAGGCCCGTAGGGAATAAGGGACTCGATACTGTGGGCACTGGGTTGTGGCAAGGAGCAACACACTTGGGAGCAAATGTGGGCGGCGATATGACAGTGGAACGCGGGAACTGGTGGAAAAGTATAGTGACTCGGGTTAAAGTTTTAAAAAATAATTATATTAAAAACTAAAATTGCTGTGAAATTCGACGAATTTCAACCCTAATTTGTTCCTTTCTACTTTAAATTTGTTTTCAAGTTCGGATTAAATTTGTTTAAATTCGAATTCGATGAGGTTCGTTTAGGTTCGAGTCGGTTCGATTTGGAGTTTGGCGTTGAAATTCGATGAACTTAAACGAATTCCTTTTTTTTGATAAAGTTCGGAGAATTTCGAATTTCATGGATAAAATTCGTCGAACCCTGTGACATAGCCTCCACCAAGACATGCATTTTAAAGTGTACGATATTTGCTAGACTGCTTTGCAAGATTAGCAAGAGAAGGAGAATGGGAAGTAGAAGCTAGTTTGCATGTTAGTCGTGATTGTATTGAGGCTTCCTCGGATGTAGCCTGGTTGTTGTTTGAACCTTGTTTAGCGTTTGTCTCAGCATTCGTATGACTCATCACTTAGGTCTTCTCCTTAGAAGGTTGCGCTAGATAAAACATTTATCCTCTAAAACTTTACCTCTGGAAATAGATTGGGAAGGAGGCCACTTTCAAATTTGAGGAAGGGATCAACAATAATTAGAGAAATCAATGAGGGAAATCAGCAGAGCACAAAGGCTCGCTCAGATAGGAGGAGAATGCAAAAATGGATTCTTGATAACACCCAGTTTCTGTCTAAAATCTTCAAAATGGATTCTGCCAATTGGTTTGGTAAAGATATCAGAAACATTTTCACTTGTACTACAATAGATCAATTCAATTTCTGTAGATTCAATCTTTTCTCTCACGAAATGATGCTGCAGCTCAATATGTTTAGATCTAGCATGATATACTAGATTGTGTGCCAGCTTAATTGAGCTTTGATTGTCACACTGTATTCTGGTAGCTTGTTTTTGTTGTGTTCCAACATCTTCAAGAATGCGCTCAACCAAATGGCTTTACAAGTAGCACTGGTTAAAGCTTTATATTCAACTTCTGTGGATGACAAAGAAACAGTTGGCTATTTCTTACTGCCCCATGATATGACTCCTAAACCAATGTTAAAAGCATAGCTAGAAGTGGATTTTCTGTCATCAGCATTTCCTGCCCAATCAGAGTTAGAGTAACCTGTCAACTGAACATCAGATACATCAGTATATAAAAGACCAAAATTAATTGTTCCTTTTAAATATCTTAGAACCTGCTTTGCAGACTTCCAATGTGTTTCGCATGGCTTAGCCAAGAACTGACTAAGAATGCTAACAGAATATGATAGGTCTGGCCTTGTAGTAGTGAGGTAGTTTAGACTACCCACTAGTTGACGATACAAAGTACCATCAACTTCTTTAGATCCATCACTGTTGTATAATTTGACATTTTGATCCAAAGGAGTGGCTACAGATTTGCATTCACTCATTTGAAATTTGTCAAGGATTTCCCTTGCATATTTGCTTTGAGTGATGAATGTTTTACTAGATTCTATCCAAAAGGCAATGCCTAAACAATAATGCAAGTCACTAAGGTCTTTCATTTCAAATTCCTGAGAAAAATTACTTTTAATATCTGCAATTAATTTGTATGCTCCATCTGTAATGATAAGATCATCCGCATATAAGGATATCAAGCAAACATTTCCCTCTTCATCTTCTTCAATATATAAGCTTGAATCATTTTTACTTTTGAGAAACCCTTGCTGTTTAAAGAAGGTGTCAATCTTGATATACTGCGATCTAGGAGCCTGTTTCAGTCCATAGATGGCTTTCTTTAACCTGCACACAAGATGCTCCTGTTCTTTCTGCACAAAACCTTCAGGCTGCACTAAGTTTACTTCCTCTTTTAAATCACCATTTAGAAAAGCAGATTTGACATCTAACTGGTGTATTCTCCAGCAGGGATAATTTTAGGGGCGAATTTTAGCCTAGTGGGCTATTTTTCCATGTTTTTCTCCTAAAAAATATTCGCCATTTTGCATTTTTTGAAGCCCTGTTTCGCCCAATTTTGATGGGGTAAAATTTTTTCATCCAAAAAATCGCCAAATTATTATATAAACGATATAAAATCCTTGGAAATTAAAATATTTTAAAAAAAAATATCGCCAATCATTTTATAGTTGGTGTTTTAAGAATTGGTAATATTCGCCAACATTTATACACTTTTAAATAAGTATGGTTTCTTAAAATCATCCCTGTTCTCCAGTTATGTTTAGTAGCTAATGCAACTAGCAATCTAATAGTGTTTAACTTAGCTACTGCTGCATATGTCTCTTCAAAGTCAATCCACTCTTGTTGAGAATAACCCTTTGCAACTAATCTTGCCTGAAACTTGTCAATACTACCATAAGCTTTGAGTTTAGATTTGAAAATCCATTTAGATCCTATGGGTACTTTATCTTTGGGTAATTCTACTAATTCCCAAGTTTTGTTTCTCAAAATAGAATTATATTCCTCATTCATTGCAGCCACCCATTCTTCCTTATCTTTTGCTTGTTCATAATTTAATGGTTCTATGACATCAATTACATTAGTCATCAAGGCATAATCTCTAAACTTTACAGGAGGATGAGTTTGTCGATTTGACCTTCTAGGTATTACAGTACTTGCTGGAGTTCCATCCATGATTCTTTTGTGTTTTGTTGTTTCATCATCTGAGGTAGTATCACTCATGCTTGATTCCTGTTCCTGAACCTGTTGCACCTGCTGCTGTTCCTACACTTTTTTGAAGATTTTTATCTATTTTGCCATGCTCATCTGGGATCAATTCTTCATCAACATTATTCATGCTGTTACACATATTTGTATTTTCATGAAATACAACATCTCTACTAGCAATCAGTTTGTGTGAACTAGGATGAAACAATTTGAATGCTTTCTGATCATCACAGTAGCCAACACAGACACTTAATGGATTTTGCATCCAATTTCCTTCTGTCATCTTTAGGAATGTGTGCAAAAGCTCTAGAACCAAATATTCTTAAATGACTAATTTCAGGTTTATAGCCATAAAAGACTTCAAAGGGGGTTTGAAGTTGTAACTTCTTTGCTGGACTTCTATTCTTTAAATACACAACGGTGTTAATTGCTTCAGCCCAAAAGCCATTGGAAATGTTTTTACCTTGGAGCATGCTGCGTGCACATTCCACCAGTGTTCTGTTTTTCCTCTCGACAACTCCATTTTGCTGAGGTGTATCAGTGATTGTGAATTGTTGTTGGATTCCATTGTTGTCTGTACAATATCTTTTAAAAGCTCCAGAAGTGTACTCACCACCTTGATCCGATCTGAGGATTTTAATGTATTTACCTGTCTGCTTCTCAACTTTGATTCTGAATTCCTTGAAGTATTTGAAAACATTGCTTTTCCTTCTTATGAAGTAAGCCAATGTGAACCTGGATCTGTCATCAACAAATATAAAAAAATACCATGCACCACCAAGTGATCTGGTCTGCATAGGTCCACATACATCAGTGTGTATCAATTCAAGGAGTTCAGTCTGTCTCTTTTCTTCATGGTTTGGAAATTCATTTCTGTGTTGTTTTCCGAGTGCATTGTTAAAGTTAGTGCAGCTGCGAGACCCATTCTCAGAGAATGGTTTCCTAGTCAATTGACTAGGACAGAGTAAGACCCTAGAAGGTACCCTAGGGCCCCCAGTAGTCTTCTGGGGTTCTTGGTCCAGGACCAAGTAGGTTGATGCCATGGCAAAGCCCTTAGCATGTGGCTAGGGCCCCTATATGCCTCTAGGGTATTCTGGTTTGGAACCAGGGACATGATGTCCAAGTAGAGCCTGCAGGTAGAGGCAAAGTTATATTCTGGTCTTGAACCAGGGACACGATGTCCAAGTAAGTCCTGCAGGTAGTTGATCAACTTTCAGTGTGAGACTGAAACTCAGCTTAGTACTAAGAACCATTCTGCGAGAGAATGGAGGACCCGGTTAGGGTCCAAGGATTGATCAACTTGGTTCAGTGTAACACTAAAACTCAACCTAAGGTTGAAAGCCATTCATTAAGAATGGAAGATAGTGATGTCCCCTCTCCTAATTGGTTATTGCTAGGTTGCTTCTCAAGGGACTAGCCACCCCTTGACGATGTCCCTAGTACCTAAACCTTAGGAGCAATGTTAAGGACAAAAGGATTGTACCATCCGTTTGGATCTTCCCCCTTATACAGTGATGACAATATATATATATAACTATGTACCTTGAGAGAGAGAAAAGTATTTGGTCTTATTGGTTTTATTTGATTGATTGTCCACCTTTACGCTTCACCTTGATCTTGTAGTTGATTGAATCTTGGTCCTATTCTTACTGGTCCTAGCACTATCACTTGTGTGCACCTTTGACTATGATGACTCCTACTTTATGGAGTATATTTACTTGATGGTTTATTAAAGATCATTGGACCATTTATTTTTATGCTTACCTCTTATCTTTTTGTTAAAAAAAAGATCTTTTGACCCACTTATGATTTTGGACTATCCACTTTATGTTGGACCTTTGTACTTTCACTTTATTATAATTTCATTAAATAATTATTTTAGTCTTATTAATAAAATCTCATGATTTTTTTAACTGACTTTTGGACAAATTACTTATCTTATGATTTTATTATATTAAAATCTTTTGGACTTTTGTTATTCCATTTTTTTTAGGATGGTTTACTTTTGGACCACCTAATTTTTATTTTTATGATTTTTTATTTTGTGGACAACCTTTAATTTTACCCTAATTAAATCTAAGTGTTATCATTCATGTACCCTAACCTATATAAGGAAGAGATTATACGATTCCATTCATGAGATTTTTGTCTTAAGGCTTACCTTCATGGGCTTGTTTTTTATGAGATTTTTGCCTTACAGCTTACCTTCACGGGCTTGTTTTTTATGAGATTTTTGTTTTCACGGCTTACCTTCACGGGCTTGTTTTCATGGGATTAATTTCACGGCCTGGTCTTCACCGATCTATCTTCACGTCGAGGGCTAACTAGGTTTTTTCTTCTTCATGGTTGTCTGCGGGTTCCTTTGTCTTTCACTAGCTGCTTACTTATTCCTCTGTGGCTGCCTGTGTTCTTCTACTGCTGTCTGTGTATTTCTCTACCGGCTGCCTCCTTCACGGTTTCACTCCATCGAGATCTCTGCACTCGTGCCTATACCCTGCGATTTCACTCCACAAGATTTTTCTCTTACTTGGTCTTCACGTCACGAGTATTGTCTCAGTGTTTTGTTTGGTCACGGTTTTATCTTCCCTCTGTCATGGGTATACCTTCACGACTGTGTCTCTGTCACGGGTTTACCCTCACGTTTTACCTCTGCGTTATTTTGCATGGGGTTACTGTGATCTCCTCTGCACAGGCTAAGTTTTTCTGATTGATCTACCGTGACTGGTTTTGAGACCTTGCTCTGACTGGTGCGTAAGTCTTCTGCATCGTGACTCTGTTGGTAGACCCTTCTTCAGTGCTTGTCTGCACATCTTTCACCCTGACTGCATTTGTGTAAGCCATAGCATCTGTGTGATTCTCCTTGACTGCGCTGCTAAGTTGATTGAAGAAACTAAGGTTTGGTTACTTCTACCTAAACCCCTTCTCTCTCAAGGTACGTATATGGTTTAACCAGTTTGACTTGTCCTTTCAATGACAAGATCAATCTCAGGACTATCTAAGTATAAGGTGGATCCAACTAATGGTTATGATCTTTTATCTTTTGTAGTTTATTTGAGATTTAATTTACTGCACATGTTATTTATTATTTTCTATACATGACATTTGATGAAACATCTCAATGATCAACTTTAACGCAGTGACCAGCAGAGCGTTAAGTTGAAAGAGATGAAAGTTATGTTGTTAAATTTTATTACAGTTTAAATTTTACCCAAGTTTTTATATGTTGATGTATTGAAGTTTATTATTGGTATTAAAAATCATCTAACCTGTAAAATTCAACATGCACATGCAACACATTCGATATGATCATTTTCTATGACAGGAAGACCCTCAACCATTGACTTTTCTGTAATAACATGAGATCATTATGATTAAGGTGTCCATACCTTTGATGCCATAATTCGACATCTGAAATAGCTGATGCTGCTCGTGCTTGATGGTTGCCCTTGATTGCATCCAGCTTGTACAATCCACCAAGTCTGGATCCTGTCGCTATAACCCTGTAATGATCTTGGACATCTTTGACATGGCACTTATATTTATCAAATTCAACTTTCATATCATTATCGGTAATAGCAGAAACATATATTAAGTTCTTTTTGATGTCTGGGACATACATCACCTTATGTATCTATTTAAATTGTCCATCAGGTAGGTTAACACTTATCACTCCATAACCTAGGACTTTGTGAGACCTGTTATCACCTAGATAGATGTGTGTGCCATCAGACTTTTCATAATACTCATCATACCAATCTCTATTACAGGACATATGGGCAGATGCACCCGAATCTATGAACCATGCATTTTCATCATCCCTCTCAGCGGACAAAGCATGTTCAGATATAAACAATCTTAGGTTTTTAAATCCATTGACATTAGGGGTGTCTTTTCTAACGTAATTTCCATTAAGTTTTCTGTATCTGTTGTTTGAGTCATTGTTTTTTTTTTAAAACAATCTCTAGCTATGTGACCTGATTTGCCACAATAATGGCATACACCATCTTTATTAGCACTAGAGTCATTACGTGACATACCTTTGTGTCTTGCACGAAACTTGCCTTTGTGTGAATTCCAGTGATTCCCTCTGTCTGGGTATCTGCCTCTTGCCATCAACGCTCGATTTGAAGTCTGAGATTCAGGCTCATACATCTTCATTCTTTCTTCTTCTTGTATTAGGATTCCGTCAAGCTCTGTAAATGTAGGAGGGGTCTGTCTTGCTGCAAGAGCTGAGGTGAACACTTTTTAATCTGGCAAAAGACCTTTTAATGTGATAGATACTAGATCAATACTAGATACTTCTTCACCTATGTCACCTAAATTATCTCTGAAGTCTTTGATGCGAGAGAGGTATTTATTCGTTGTTTCATTGAATTCATTCACATCCATCTTGATAGACAATAATTTGGTCTTTAAAAACAAAATTCTATTAGAGTCGAACGTCTCATACAAACCTTTCAGTTTGTCCCATGTATCTTTGGACGTCTTGCAATTTCTGATGTGAGGTATTATATTGTCTTTTATAGACATGCGCATTAATACCTTTGCTTGGACTTCCCGCGATTCCCGATTTGAGATAGACAACGGATCTGTAGGATTCTGTTCATCCCCTTTCACAATCGGCCACAAACTAAGAGCTTCAAGTACAGTAATTAGCTTGACTTTCCAATTTACATAATTCTCCCCATTCAGTTTTGATGATTCAGTAATATATAAGTCGACAAGGGACATGTCGGCCATTTTCACAGAATTGTCAAACAAGCAAATTGATCGGTGCTTGATGTCTGCAGGTGATTTGGCGCGGGCCAAAATCCCGTAAGGAAGGGGTTCTTCGGTGCTTTTTCTTTTTGTTTGATGGGCGGTGCCGATGCTCTGTCTCTCCCCTTTGGAGGCGCTTACAGCGTGCACTCCTCTCTCAGCAAGTGCGCCGACCGGAATTTAGGGGAAAAAAAATTCACGTTGCATACATTCACGTGAGCTCTCTTCTGGTGGCTCAAATTTACGCTGCTTCACAAATTTATGAATTCACTTTGCTTCCTGCAATATAAATTTAAGTGGAGAGTAAAAAAACAAATTTACACATGAGGGAGGAAATAAAAAGATTTAGTAGCGATTTCCTCAACACTAAAAAACAATTCTGGTTTTCCTCCACTCTTAGGCATCCACACTCACGCCCAACACTCCTGCAGCCATCTCTTCCTTCAAGAATTCACCGACGGCAATTTGAGCTCAGAATTAAAATTTAGCAATTTTTCTTCTTCACCTCAGACACACAGTCAGCCAAGGAGCTCCTCCACACACACTCACTCAGAACAATTTCTGGTTCCCTCACAACAGCCCTCAACTTGGCTCTGATACCAAATTAGAGAAATCAATGAGGGAAACCACTAGAGGACAAAGGCTCGCTTAGACAGAAGGAGATACACACTCAACTCAATTGTATTAATGAATAAAAGTTACGTATATAGGAAAATCATAAGCTAAGCTAGATCCTATAAACATGGATCAGATCCTACAACATAGGAGCTGTTCAAACAAATAAACTACATATAGAAAGCATCAACGAATACATTGGCTGCATTATATCTAACAACAACTTGAACATCAATATGAAGTTTTATTTATAGTTTGTTGAACTCTTGGATGTGCTCTTGTACGTTTGGTTGAAGCTTTGCCAAAATTGCAACCGACTGATGTGCAAATCATGTACAACCATGGAGGGCTAAAATGTAATCTTATTGACTTTATGAGGTCATCCCAATTCAAAATTACATTCTGATCTTGCTCCATACAAGCTTTAATTTGGCAATGTCGACTTTTTGAATCTCAGATGTGTTGTCGTGTTCAAACCAAGTCTCCATCTGAATGATTCTTGATCTTTCTAGGATCATGACTACCAATCACAATACCAAACCTCGAACTTGATGTCGACCTTGACACCAAATGAAGTGAGGGAGGGTGGATGTTGATCCAGTCCTTAAGACCAATCACAATACCAAACCTCGAACTTGATGTCGACCTTGACACCAAATGAAGTGAGGGAGGGTGGATGTTGATCCAGTCCTTAAGAGCATTCATTATTCTCGATAGTCTACATGGTTTCCGCTAGTCTTTTTGCCATATTCGGGTCTTTGTCAGAAAGGTGTTTACTATTTGTTAGTTTGTCAATTTATCGAAAAACAAGGTGAATGATGAATGAATATAGTAAAAGGAGGACGACCGAGATGAAAGTTGCAAAATATAATCCAGCACGCTATAATAGTGTTGTTGGGTCTCTATAATTAGATGCACTGGTGACCCAACTTCCAGGAAGAAAAATGTTTTTTTATTAATTTATAGCAGTGTACATAGAATTTGATCAATGGTGCAAATTTTCACCCATATGGTACAAATCTTGATTTTGCTTCTACTGGGCTTTGCATCAGGAACACAATGCTACATGGTTTTGTATAAGGTGTCACACAAAGACCAACATTTCGCACAGAATTCAAATACTCCTTGGACTTGGTTACAATTCATTGAACTTAGTTTGTAAGTATTCAAGTTTCAACAGCTTCATCTCGGAAAAATGTACTACCTTTTGAATTATGGTTATGGCAAGATTTCACAGCTCCTGTTGTTAGCTTGGTTTGAACTTTGGATTATCTTGCCATAAATTTACACTCTTTGTCATTTACCTGCACACTGCAGCATGGCGCTGCTGGTCAGGAGCACACTACTTCATCGTGCATAAATTGTAGAGCTTGAAAAGGACTTTGATTGTCTGCAAGATATGGCTAAAGTGAAGGAAACCTGTTCTGGTCGCCAAGGATGGAGCAACTTTCTCCAGCTTTAAAACTTTTCAAGTGAGGAGTTTTATATCATGGTATTTGACAAGCTAGCTACGAAGGGCCAAGGGGTTCTTTGATTCAAATAATAAGGTTTACAATGTACATCATAATGAAGAGGCCAAGTTATAGCATGAATAGGATAACAATGGAGAAGGGAGAAATAGACAAAAGATTAAGTGATGAAAGTCAATAATGAAAAATTAAACAACCTCATGTTGATATTATAAAATGAATGAGGATAATCCACAATTGTTGGATGGATAAACATAATATGCATTTGGATGGACGCCATAATCCAGGAGCATGCTACTTCATTGTGCATAAATTGTAGAGCTTGCAAAGGAGTTTGATTGTCTGCAAGATATGGCTGAAGTGAAGAAAACCTGTTCAGGTCATCAAGGATGTAGCAACTTTCTCCAGCTTTAAAACTTTTCTAGTGAGGTGTTTTGTATCATGGTATTTGACAAGCTAGCTATGAAGAGCTCCTGGTTTAATCAAGCTCTGCGTCTTAATATGGTTTGGAGAGCCCTCCACTCCAAGGGTTTATGGTTCCAGGTCCTCCAAACAAAATATATGAAAGGTATGCCGATTGTTGAATGGCTCAGAAATAAATCATTCAGCTCTCGCAATGCATCTCTTATATGGAGAGGATTTCTGCAGGTAATTCCCTGGATGGGTATGCATCTGGCGTGGCAGGTTGGAAATGGTGAAAGTATCTTGCTGGGGATTGATCCGATAGTGGGATCTCATACTCCTTATACACTCCCTGAAGAGTTGAGATCGTATCTGGAAGATTTAAATATCTGCTCATTATCCCAGGCTCATAACTCTCTGACTAATGCGCAGCACTATTGGTTTTCAGTTGAGGAACTTGATCTTGGTGGCCCCTTCGCGACAAGTTGGAACGCTTTTATTAATGGGCTTTCTGGAGCAGGTATACGTCTTACAAATAGCCCTGATAAACTTGCTTGGATTTATAATAAAAACAGGGGCACAATTACTGCCAGGGATGCGTACGACTGCATAGCTCGCTCCTCCTCTCGCTCGGCCACTATTGTTGATGAATTCCATTTTTGGATTAAGGCCCTTCCTTGCAAAATCTCCTGCTTCATTTGGCTTACCCTTCAAAACAAAATTCTCACTTGGGAGAACCTTCAGAGAAGAGGGTTTTCAGGACCTGGTATTTGTCCTCTTTGTTGTTCAAATGAGGAGACGGTGGAGCACCTTTTCTCTTACTGTTCGGTCTGGATATTAGTGGCAGACTTTATTTGTGAGTATTACAACCTCCCAGCTTGTATTTCGGGGGTACCTATCGCTGATATATTCAAAGAATGGTTTGACAAGCTTCCAAGGAGCTCGCATCTCTTTCTGCTCCCTTTCAACATGATGTGGATTGTATGGAAAGCGCGCAATTCGGCTGTATTTGAAGGGAAAAAAAGAAATATTCATGGCATCATCCAGCAAATTTTTTCGACTGTTCAGGCTCCCCTTCTTGGGACTATCACTAAAAAAGGCCGATGCAGACATATTGGGAAACCTCTAGTTAAGTTTTTTCCCTGTGGTTTTATAGATGGTGCATCAAATAATATGATTGCTGGTGTTGGCTACTGCATCTTTCTCAATGACACCCACTTCTTGGAGTTTTCGCTGGGGGTCGGACATGGCACTAATACCAAAGCGGAGCTGCTTAGTCTATGGGCGCTCTTGCTCTCCTCCCATATGATGGGGATCCCCCTAGCCCATGTGTATGGTGATTCTCAAGTAATCATCAATTGGGCTAAGGGATCGACTGCTCTCTCCCCACCTGAACTTGTTCATTGGTGTAGGGAGACTAAAAAGCTAGTCTTTAGCTTCCAGGAACTGTCATTCACTCACATATATCGAGAGCACAACAGGACAGCTGACCGCCTTTCTAAAAAGGCACTCTCTTTTTCTCAGGGAAAAGGCTGTATGATGGAATATATTGAGAATCTTCTGGTTTCTCAAGATTATTTTCAGCTCTTTTGAGCTTGCATAGAGGTTTCATCACTTTTCTTAGTGATGCTCCTGATACTTTGATGCTTTCTGAGTCTGCTGAAGGGTTTTTTCCCCTTCCTCGCAGCTGTATTTGATAGAAAGAGTGTTCTCTTTAGAACGCTGTTCAGAGTCACATTGGCTCTTGGTTGACGTGATTGAGTGGACAGTCTCCATTTTATGATGAGACAGTTTTCTGATGGGTTCTTTATTTGGATACTGTGCCTTTCCCCCTGGCTGGGAACTCCGGTGGGCAGCCATGTTAAAGTGCCCCGATGTTGTGGATGAATGTACTAATGCCCTTTGATTCATTATGAATAACAAGGTCAGATTTTTTCTTCTTGAAAAAAAAAAGCTAGCTATGAAGGGCCAAGGGGTTCTTTGATACAAATATG
This sequence comes from Pseudotsuga menziesii, assembly GCA_001517045.1. Taxonomy (NCBI): domain Eukaryota; kingdom Viridiplantae; phylum Streptophyta; class Pinopsida; order Pinales; family Pinaceae; genus Pseudotsuga; species Pseudotsuga menziesii. Next base: position 686,466 of record LPNX010225992.1, read on the forward strand.
CTTTACATCATGATGAAGAGGTCAAGTAATAACATTAATAGGATAACAATGGAGAAGGAAGAGATAGACAAAAGAATAAGTGATGTGTTCATTTTCGGAAACCAGATCTGATTCTCGTTCTCAACAATAGCTGATTAATTATAAACGAAAATACACTGATTTCTAACTAATTACGTAGCGGAATAAAAACAGGAAATCATTCACACATTTGACACATGAATTCACTCTAGAAAACCCTAAAGGGGAAAACCCAGCAATCTGTGATTTTATTAAGATAAAATCCTGGGCTCCCGTTCTAGGATAATGTCACACTGAGGAATAATATAAAGACAGAAAGATAACTTATCACACCTCAAGATCAGTCCTTCGATCCTGCTGGCTGCTAATCCCTTTGCTGCCCCTTGCTCCTTTCCTCTGACCCTGCCCCTGCACACTTGGCTGAAAGTCCATCTCCAACCTATCAATGAGATTTCACTCACTCAGTGTGACTGTTGTAGCTTCTCCTCTCTTTAGGCTTCCTCTTATAACATCTCAATGACCAAAGCCCTAATCCTCAATCTCCAAAGTGATCGATGGCTGAGATTAGATCTCTAGCCTCACTTAAGATCAACAGCTATCTTAATCTTAAGTTCACTTTTAGTCATTAGCCAACATTAAGTTAATTAATGTGCTTTCTTTAGTTAGACTTAGGAAAGAGATACAAAAGTCACTTGCTCTTTCAAGCAAGTACCTAGAGAGGTAATGTGGACAACTCCTGCATGCCTAACACCCAAACTATGTAGAAGTACTTGTCCGAGCTACAATCATTATAATGATGAAAGTCAATACTGAAAATATATTTTCTGAAATTCTAGCATTAAACAACCTGGTATTGACTTCATAAAATGGAAGAGGATAATCCACAATTGTGGGATGGATAAGCATAGTATCCAATTTGATCGACAGCATAATCCAGAATTGGGTCAACATAGCTAAACATGATGTATTATTGGATCTCACATGCATCCCAACTGTCTCTGTTCATCTAATATGCTGAATGCAATTGTAACTACAACTAATGCAACTGATAACTATTGTCAGATATTCCTATATGTGAAGGGTGAAAGTTGAAACACTTACTTGGGGCTCAAGTAACTTTTCAGCCCTCTATTACTCAATCAATTAAAATTTTGCTCCGTATGATCTACTTAGCCTTATTGACATATAATTGGCCTTCACAAAATTACATAGAACAATACAACTATTATATTCAAATATAATATGACCAATTATTACAAACTTGTGTTGCATTCCAGGGCCGTAATAGAGGGCTGTATAGTTGAGTTGAACCCATCTGGACAAAGACCGAGAAACACTACAGCCCTAAAAACATATTTTACTGTTTCCTCAATTCTGCCACATTGCACAGGTCCCATTGGCAAGCCCCGACTTATGCAGACTACTAACTAGCTTTGACTACTAGACTGGGGTTGTTTACCATTCTGCCTAATACTGGGGACTTGGAAGCAACTCTTGTTTTCCATCCAGTGTAAAAGATATGTTTTATTATGTTTTCATTTTAATAGAATTTTTTTTCTTGATTTCTGCCCAACCTTCTAAGAACGCTTTCTAAGAGTGCAGAGGATACTTTTGTTTTTTTAGAAATCATCTATGTTAGCAACTTTCCATGCTCATACTCAGGCTTTGTTTGCAGGGATTTGTTATGAATCTGCAGCCATCTGAGGCTGTGGCAGGATTTGATATTCGATTTCCACCTACAGCAGATCCCCAACTGGTTATAAAGCGGATTTCAGAGGAGTGGGCACCTGCTGCACGCAATATGACTTACCAGGTCATAACAACAGAATCAGGATAACATAAGTGAAATATTTTTGCACTTTTTCTTTTAGAAAGCATATCATCACTTTCCACACCTTTGTAGTACTTAGGGTTTCTGCTAGTTTGCAATATGTGTATCTCAGCTATATACCATATTCACATTGAGAGATGTTTGTTCTTTAAAAATCATCTCAATTATTTCAAAACTAGGATAAGGTAAAGTCACATTTTTGTCATGTGGAAAATATTTTGGCTCACTTTTGGGCTAACGTTTTTGGACATGTCTGTTTTCAAGGACGAAAATCTGAGGGTCTATGCTGTTACCAAGATGTCTTATTATATGTCTAGCTCAGCTGTTGACTTAGCCTCTCTGAGTTTGTTATTATTTGCTGCTTTTCTGCTGGTTGCATACTAAGGTCTATGCTGTTAGCAAGGTGTCACCTTATCCCTCTCAGCTGGATCGAAAGAGTACTGTTTAGTATGTTCTAATCAACTGATCTCCCACTTTGTGGAGAACATCTATTCTGTTTACCAAGATGTCATCTTGTCCTTCTGGTCTAGCTGTTGAAATAGTGTTGTTGACTTTGTTACTGTTTACCAACCTTCCACCATTAGCATTCTATACAATTATCTTGGTTTTTGTATTGCACATATTCATATTTGACTCATGAACTCTCGTTTTCTTCTATTTACTGTTTCAAAAAGAAAATGTTATAATAGGCATCTTAGCCTCTGTTCTGTTGCATTAAAAGATAGTTAATTATGTTCAATAATTTGTTCATGGTGCTTATAGTCGTTGACTAACACAATGAGGGATCCAATTTTTCTGCTCAGATACTAGAAAAGGGGCCTATGAGAGACACTCAAGGGCGTCCCCTTCTGACAGTAGCCAATGACTCAAATCCATGGTGGTTACGGTTTGAGCAAGCTATCTTGGCTACTGGAGGCAAACTTGGGAAACCTGAAATATTGGCATCGACCACTGATGCTCGCTTTGTGAGGGAGCAAGGAATTCCTGCTTTTGGATTCTCGCCAATGGCAAATACTCCAATATTACTTCACGATCATAATGAGGTTCTGTGAACATTTTTGAGTGCTTTGGATTCTCATACACTTGCATGCAAATGAATTAAAAAGACATGCACAAACACTTGCATGCATGCCCTACACATTGTTCATACATTATTTAGTATATTTGGTGCCAACTTCGTTTGTTGATGATTTTATGCATCACATATTTTCTTGCAGTTCTTGAATGAAGGAGAATATTTAAAGGGGATTAAAGTTTATGTGGCAATTATTGAGTCCTTAAGTTCCTTTATTGAATCTGATGACAACATAGCTTCTAAAGACGAGTTGTAAGGTTCTAGCAAGTTGATGGTACAGTGCACTTCATCCTGATCAATGGTATGACACTCACCTGAGTCCTGAGACATTTAATTTTTAATCTGAAGAGGGCTATTTTCATGTAAGGATTATTGAAACAGGTTAAGAGAGATAGTATTGTTTTGCATAATATTGAAGTGATCTTCTCTGCTTCAGATGTATCTGATGCTACAGTGGAATGCTTGTGATGTAATTGTAGTTCACACACATGGATGCACCTGTGTGTTCTGCTAGTAGACTCAATGGAAACACTGCATATGTGGTTTAGAGATTACCACATTGATAGGTAAGAGTTTTTCATTGCACTCTTAAAATGTTAAAACTGTTTCCCCACACTTGGTATTCTTGGGAATTCTCATATGGGAGATAGTAAATTCTCTTGCTTTGTCACAGTCCATAGGTATATGCAAGTGCTTAGACAATAAACAGAATGTAGATTGTATATACACAAGCGCCAATATGCAAAACTTGTTTCTTGGCATTTGTTCATTTCCTTCTTCTTGGTACTTTCTTTTTGTAGCAGTAATGATTACAAGCTTTTTTCCTGGAATTCACAAGATTCAAGATTCTGACATTATCAGAATCAAAGAAAATTTGTAATAAGTTCTTTGACTAAATGAAGACTTTTCCAGTGAACACCAGAAAATAGAAAACTGTTGTTTTCTAGCAATTAATTGGAAAAGTATTCCCAATATGAAATCATATCAATATGTTTTTTGTTTGTTTGTTTGTTGAGAAAGTGCATTTTAAATTTAAATTACATTAGAAAACGTGATATTGCATCATGAATTACATTAAGGGACTAGAGGCCACTTTATTTGGTCTCCTCTCGCGACATTCGCAAGAAGGGCCAACAGTTTATAGCCTTGTATTCTTGTTCCAATAAATTATATCTCTCCTAAAAATATCTATCCTTGTTGAAATCTAAGTTACTATGTTTTATTCAAAGGAATAACTCTTCTAAGTGCATTAAGAGAAATTATGATTGAAAGTTGCCCTGCACTTCCTCTATATAAAAATAGTCCTATGAGAATAATATGGCAGATCTCTCTGCCATATCTCTTAATCATGCAAGTGTCTCTGAGATTTGTATGTTGAAAGGACACAACATGCAAAGCTGGAAATGCGTAGAATTCTTATTCAATGCCACTTTGAGGGGGCAACCTTCCAGTACAATGCCACTTTGAGGGGTTCATGATATTCAACATGCCCTTGCTACAATAGCTTATTGTGCCAAGAGGCGCTTTCTACAACCCAAATGGGTGAGATGAAATACAAAATAAAACAAATAGAAAACCAAAGCACATAATATAAACTCATAATTTTCCATTTATAAGGCACACTTCCACTATATATCATACAGTAATATTTCTCATATTGACCTTGGTACACGAAAGGCTTTGTTTCTTTTTCCAACCCTCTGTTGTTGGTGGTAACCCTATCTTCTTTTATCTTGAGTACAAACCAATACCTGCTGTCAATGCTAAAGTAACAATTAAAATTCCTCTCAGTTTTATTCCCACGCCAACCTTCAATTTATTATTGTTTGAATTCTTTAGAGTACATTCCCTCATATCCATACACGTGGTTTTCAGAGTAACTGCAACACACATAAGAAAGAGTTCTGTAATGGACATCATTGATGCAGGAGCATCTTGCTCTCATCAACAATCTTCAAAGTTGAGTAGACCTAGGGTCTTGTTATTAGATCAAGGAGGAGTTCAATTGTAATTTCATTTGTAAAAATATTGTAAATCCCCATAGTTTATAAGTTTGGTTTTAGACAGTTCTAAATAGTGAATGAGGCGTCAGTATAAGTTATGAGTTATAGAATTGAGTGATGAGTCATATAGACAAAATCCTTGAATATTGGTAGCACTCGGGGTAGGATCAAAAGATCTAGGAATGAGCTGCAGGAATATAGCAAGTTGTTTGGTGAGTCATTGATTGAGATAAGGTCGAGTTTTAAAAATAGAGACAGTTAGCATGAATTTATTAGTTTGTTAGTGTGCTGGCAATATCATACGCTAGACATCAATATGTAAGCCCAAGGGCTATAGAGAGTTCAATGGATTGGAAAGTGAGTATGTACAAAGTTTCTTTTTGTTTAATGGAAAGTAGATTCACCAATTTTGCGCGGGACTCTTTGTATTTCTTTGTAATATGTTAAAAGCATTGGGATATGGTGAATAAGTGTTAAACGTGTGATTAATCATGGATGTGCATGAAATCATGATGAGAAGGACAGTCTATCGGGCAGATGAATGTCTGTAAGTAAAATAATGAGTCGTTATGATTCGTTAGCAGAACTGGGTAGAATTCTGTTAAGAATTTCAATGTAGTTGTGAGTTTGGGTAGAACTTATAGAAGTTCCAAATTTTGCAGAAGCTCTGAGGCTATAGATAATTTTGTAAAAGATCAGGGTTCTGTGTGAAATACCCTGCAGATAAAGCGAGATAGGAAGATGAAGTTCTTATGAACTTCATGAGACGAGTGAACAAAGATTGAAGAAGAGATACCTGTGCATTGCAAGACGCATTCATTCCTGTAGGTAGAGATTATGAATTAAACCCTTGGGTGGTATTGTTGGATCGAAGTTATTAAGCAGCGAATGATTGATTGGAGAGGACTAGGAAGAATATATGGTGATTCCAGTCTTCATTTATACGTTTGAGGGTTGAAATATAGAGACGAACTGCTGAGGTTCGAGGCATGGTTATATTTTAATCATATAATCAGAGTCAGCGCGAAGGTAGAGAGACTAGCAGGAAGCTTGTCGAAGAGCCATTTGTCAAGAATGAGAAATGAGTTTCGTATGCCATTTTTTATGGTTTGAAATCTGTCAAGAGTTGATGCTTAATAGTGGAATAGCCGGCCAGAGGATACATTCGGTGGAGTCGCCCAACGAGGCATGGGTTAAACAAATCAAGGGCTTTATTTGATGAAGGGTAACTAAGCAAAAGAACAGGTCGGTGTTTTGTATATCTTCAAACAAGGCCAAAGAAACAGTGATAAGAAACTTGGGGGATAAGTCGAGAGTGGGTTCAAGCGGTTTTGTACCAAGGGACAAAAAACAGAGTAGAGGTAGAGTTCCTATAGCTGAGTTAAATTCAGCTTATGAGTATACACTCTAGAGTCTTGCATGGAAGCGATGATTGAGTAGTGGAGAAGATACGAGAATTAAGACATCTCTTCAAAATTCCAGTAATTATTAGTTGGTTCTTGTAGTGTTTATGAATTCCGGTAGCGTAGCATATTTGCTTAAAATGATTGCTACATAGGAATTGCTGCTTGAAGATTATAGGCGTTAACACACAGAGAAGAAGACCAGTAGGAGCATAAAAGGATTTCTGCTCATAGTTGCAGGAACACGTATTTCCTGTAACGATGTTTGAGGAGGGAGTTAGTGAAGTGGTTTAATGCTGGTAGCATAAACAACCTACCAACATTTTAGTCCCTATCAATCATGCAAAAAGACTAAATTAGCAATTGCCCCAAGAAGGTGCAATAATACCCCGATAAGGTAGTTGTTAGAGGGTAAAAGAAGGCAGAAAATGAAAGATTAAATTGAGGTAGTGTATATAAATGTTTGCAAATGATATGATCCTTTTAAATTTTGTGTTGCATGGGACAATGATCAAAAGAATGTAGTGTTTCTAGTGTGTAGGTAATGTCTTTTATTATTTAGATGAGGATGTAAAATTATTTCTAACAATCAGATTTCTATATAAGTATTACGAAAAAAAAGACCTTGATAACTATTTCATTCAAACAACAGTATATTGATCAATGGAATAATGCAATTAATACACAACAAAATGGAACACAACATTTTTTTCAAAAGATAGAGAATGCTCCAAATCACAATATATAATAAGTTTACTGAACTTAACACTTTTACAAAATAGCAAGAATAAGATAGCATAACATATACAAGAGATGTATGCTAACTGGGCTTTACAATTAACATCACATTACAGTTTGGCATGGGACGCCATAGCATATTTTAGACATGTCTTGTTGCTTTTCAAAAAGAGAGCAATTCCAAATGGGATTTACAACGAACATCACATCATAGTTTGGCATGGCATGACACAAACTAATTTCATCAAGAGGAGACTCCAATGTGTTGTTATAACTGATGGTTTAACAACTATAAAAATGAAACACATGTTTGATACGAATCAAAGTACAAAATGAACAATAATAATTCCGTGTAGGATTCAACAGGAAAATATGGTGTTGCAAACATTTTGGGCCAACATAGGGAGTTAAGGTACATGAACATTGTATCCTTGTCCTCCAAAATGGAACTGAACCTTTCCCTTTTCCGGAGTGTAAAGTTTTGTAAAGTTTTTTCTGAATTCTCTGCTTTGAGAAATGACTGCATCTGACTTGCAGATAGATGTGCATAGTTGATTGGAGAAATTGCAGAAGAAACAGATAATGATCAAATCAAACACATATGACAAAAGATATTTCAAATGTGAATATAACAATCATGGTCTTTAATAAGAATAACATCTTAACCAGAAGAATTTGCAGTTTTTCTTTGATACCCGCAGATAAAGAAATCCTATTGGAATTGCAATAAAACATCAAAAGAAGAAATGCAATATGAAATGCTTTAACATAGTTTCTTCTTGGAATTAAATAATTTTATTGTAAAAAAAAAGTAAATACTTAATAAATCGAGTTTACATAAACCCAATTGCAGAGACAAATCTACAAGCTCAATATAGGCATGTTACTGAATGCAGAAACATACCCCCACAAATGAATAAAAAACAAACTACTACAACTGAACTGGAATAAATGTATGCATCTAAAAAAGTACAATGAAGTAACAAATATTCTTAGATTTCAGAAACTAAATCTAATTTGGCAAATTAAATTTATTGATAGATTTGGTTTGCCAGCTTTTATTACACCTTGTCGATTTTCACCTATCTTAGCTATTAAGCGATAGTAAACTATGCCATATCACCACCCATACTTGTCATGTTGTACATCAATTCTTTGAATTCCAACTTTCTCTCTCACTCCAAGAATTTATTACCATTGTCGATACAGAGGAAAAATAAAAATCGATGATTGTTCCACATGAATCCATGGAAAGGGATGTGCGTATATGTTTTCCATGATAATGAGTTGTTCCAGTTTTAATTGCAAGAGAAAATTCTGTTGGCAACAACAATTATGAACAACTTGCACAATTAAACTTTGAAATTGAAACTAAACATATAGCAATTAAAAGCAGCAATAAATTCATTGTCAAATATCTCCAAGATAATTTTTTTTAAAAGATCATTAAAGGGATTTTATAAATTAACGGATCAGAATTTAACAACTTAATATAAGGATTTCGAGGATAAAATTTCTCAGAAATTGTTTGGTTATATAATACCGCATTGTGGATTAAGCGCAATTAGTAATTGATGTTACAGAATCTTATGGAGCACATTGTAGAATCACACAACTTCTGATGAAGGCAAAGATGAGATTGCAACTAAAATCATTATTTAATGATCACAAAAAAAAGATAAATAAAGGCAAAAACATATTGGTATACAAGTAGATTTATATATGGAAATTTGAAGAAAAGATGTAGCTACATGGTATCCTCGAAAGAACCCTACAAGAATAGGAACCTTACAGTAGGGATGGTACTTCATTGTTGTAGTTTGGATGGTGTTGAAGGAGAGTTAAGGGATGTCTATATAACAAAACTAAAAGCGATTCATGACTGCATTAAGAAGGTAGAGGATGAATTGGAATGTTCAAAGAATCCATCCCTTGGTATTTATACCCCTATATAAGGCTACAAAACTTTGTTTGTCATTTGGTGGCCTAAGGACAATGAAAGTGGTGGAAACCACAATGGAAGATCAATTCTTTGTGTAAAGAAAGAATTTTTATGTGCCTTGGTCTAATGAACAAGGTCCTAATGTGGGAAGTTACCCAGAACAGGAACAAGCAAGGGCCTAGCGGATGTATAGTTTGTAAGGAGGATGAAGAAACAATAAGCCATTTGGTTAATCTATTGTGCTTATTTAAGACATGTATGGGATGAGATGGACAATATGATTGGGGTTAGAGGAGTTTGGCAAGGAGGTGTGACTCACAGACTCCAGTAAGCTGTGAAAGAGAAGGCTTCTGTCCAAGCATATATTTTATCTACACAAAAGAGCCAGCTATTAACATTAATAAACAATGTTCACATAAGGCAGTTGATTTCAATAAGAAATTATGTTTAAATATATTCACAAACTATAGCTAGGAATCTACCTTTGAGATCAATTCATCTCCAACCAACTTAGACTTCTCTAACAGTTGGAAATATGAGAGCTTGACACTATGCAACCTTAAAAAACATCTTGCAAAATACCAGAAATATGAAAGCACTTCAATTACCACACTTGAGTTCTCATTGCATGGACTCAAAAAAGCCAATCTCTCCATGATACCATCGTATCCAACAAATGAAAGGAACATATAAGAAGAATGCAACAGAGTAATACTGAAATGGCCTCTGCAACAAAGTTAAACATAAACACAATCCTCAGTACATACTATTTAAGGTATCATTTATTGAACAATACAAGTCACTTTGTCATAAACATAAGTTATGTGCTTTGGGTCTCCTTACAAGTTATGACCTGGAAAGATAACATAATAAATATCATTCACTCTCTAATCATACGAATTTTCAATAAATGTTATATTGAGTGAATATATGAGTGATTGCTTCACCTTGTTTCTTCTTAGTACATTTTTTCGCTGCTTGACAGGAAAAGTACAAATACCAGGAAGCAAAATGAGTAAAATATGAATTCATGAAGACATCATAATCAACATAGAAAATGTGGAGTTGGCCTCTATGAACTAAAGATCCAGTTGCCATGAATTGTTCCCAACCTCTAAGGTTATGTTAGATGCCAGACAAACAAACAAGAAGAAAAAATTACAAGCATTGCACATATGAGAAAGCAATGGAATTATCCCTCGCAATTGATTAGTTGACTAACAAACCATTTTTTCTCTTTGAGGCAATGGAATTTACAATACTAATGTCCTAGCACACAAAGAAAAGTATATGCTATAGATGGTTAAAATACCATGATAAATGAAATTAGTGTTGTGTTCCAAAGAACATACATGTTACAACATCTTGTGGTGCCAACATATTATATCCCATTTCCATGGGAATGAATTCTAACAAGATGCACAATTGCCAATATGTGATACCAGAAATCTATCCTACTACATGGGATCAAGAACTGCCATATTTTTAGGGAGAATTCTACATATATTTTATTGTGTTAGATATTTGGGCAATTTCAGTCCAATTAATAGGCACAACAAGTAAATGCAATAATCCAATTAGACCTTTAGAAATTCCACCAAACACATGACCTTTTCAGAAGGTTTCAAAAGGTGTAGAGTTATTAGACCAATGGGATTTACTTTGTGTATTCCCTGCCATGAACTGTATGATGTATTCAAGTAGAGAATTTTTTTAACTCATGCAATTGAGGTTATGGAATAAAGAAGGACCTTGGAGACAAGGTGTCTAAAGAAAATCACGAAATCCCCAATTAGGAGCAATTTATTTATATTTATCTTCAAGGATAGCATGAGTCCTTGCCAAAGAGCAAGGGATTCTGCTTGATTGTTCATGTTTTCTCCCAATCCTCACAAATAGTTATGCTTCTGGAGTCCCTCGAGGTAAAAAAATCACCATTCCCCCAACATCTACCACTAGTGGCTATGATATTTAATGTTGAAGATGAATAAAAAAATATATCGAAGGATATGCTAGGAAGCTTTAGTACTCTATTAAGGAACGCTTAAGATAGGGTAACAATTCTTGTTCACGTGCATCTTCAAAGGAGAAACCTTTCAATGAACAATAATCTTGATTTATAACTACCTAGAAACCCTAACCCTAATACCTAATGGCCCCTACAGCAATGATTAAATCATATTATATTTATTAAACCATAACTACCTAGTGGATCTTATTTAATTATTTAATAATAACTAACATAATGGACTTGGTCCACATTAGATTAAATGGCCACTATACCTATCCTATCATTAACTCTAATGGACCGTTATCCCCTCATTACAACACTAAAATGAATCCCACCAAACAAACTCCAAGCATAAAACCTTGATCATATCCATGAATTAGTCAAATTCTACAACTCCCAAGTTTAACATATCATGAGCAAACCAAACCCTAGTCATGTCTTTAACACAATAATGTAAAGAATCTCCATCTCAAACTCATAAATTAGATGGAATCCATCCATTAAGATTATAAGGTATTTGGTTAAAATATTTGTAATTGTATATTGCTATACCTTTCTTTGTCTTTAGTTAGATTCTTTGTAGTTGAATGAAAGATTAAATTCGCATTAAATACTATTAATAATTGAAATACTAAAAAATAAGAAAAAAATCAATAAAAATATTCTTTAAAAAAATGTAACAATTACAAATCTCCTCACAACCTCCAACCTCCAACAATAATTCCAAAGCAAAAAGAACACCAGTATGACTCCAAGACACATCCACTGACCCCATTGTCCGTAAAGTATCTCTGAGAAGTAGTTCCACATCTGCCTATCCTGTATCGATAGGGTTTCCCTCTATTCAGTGCACGGAGATATCAAGGGGCTTGTCATCTTTTTTGTGTACATTGTTCATGAAGTGTCATTGAGAAGCAGTTCCACATCTACCTATCCTATATCGGTAGGCCTACCTCTATTGAGTGCACAGAGATATTGGTAGGCCTGCCATCTATTCAGTGCACAGATATTGGTAGGCATGTCATCTCTTTTGTGTACAGAGAGGTGGCTTAATGCTAGGTGGGTTAATGAGCTTGTGTACATAAAGGTGGGTTGATGAGTTTTTATGAGCAAACCTTTCAACAAGATTGTAAAGATCAATTTGTCATTGCCAAGAATGTGTGTGCCTAATAAGCTTAGGGTCAAGTTTGTCAGTATAAAACTAAAGAGAGTTGCTACATATCGACCAACATCTAAAATGCAAACTGTGAAACAAGTTGTGTTTCTCTGAGGTAACAAAATAATAAAGAAGGGTAGCAAACAAACATCTACTCAAGTAGCTTACAACAATGCATGCTTTTCTGTCTTGCAATTTCTTAAATGTACTAGTAATTGGAAAGCAAATTTACAGCTTTAAAAGGCAACTACCAGTGTAAATGCATACTAATACAATAACAATGCCCTCTTCACAATAGTGGATAGGCAAATAAATAATTAAATTATTTGCAGTTTTGCATCTTTGTCAAATGAATCTAGAAATACTTTCTGTGTTGTTTCACAAACTATTGTTTTATTGCTTTGTTTCTTATGATACAGTATAACCTATGAAGATTTTACATCCTCATGTAAAGAGGCCCTAATTCTAGTAAATACCATAAAAGTAGAAAATTCTGATAAACACTGCATTTAAAAAACAAATCAGACACTCCATTTTAAAATCAAATTAGACGTTCCAAACCCAAATATAAATTTAACCATTCGATTATTCTGTCAATAAAATTGGTTGTTTTGATGGTTTTGTGAAATTTGGAATGTAAGTCAATGCAAATCCAATTTTGAAAAACAATTATTAACAAGACCTAGTACCTGTGGATATGGGTCCCTAACCAAAATTCCATGGCCCACAACAATTTCTAAGATCTAAATAATCTGCGTAAACAAGAATCAACATTTTTAATGATTATTCTCAAAATCATATGTAACAACATAATAATGCAAGCAGTGCAAAATCACAAAGGAGATGAAAAACTTTGAAAAATATTTGAGGTCCATCTTAAGACATTTAAATTAGGTAGCAATAGCCTTCTTATTAGGGGTTGCTTGGGTCCCTTCACATCACAAGGCACTACATCAAACATCATGGCAGTTTGTATGAGTACCCTTCCTCAAGTTATTCTTGAAACAATGGGGCATGTGACTAAGGTATCCCATCCATCCTGTTCCTGTCGTCTTTCTCTGAATAGGTTTCTCCTTTCCTAAGGAGTATTTTATGTGCCATCTCTTATTGCTTTAGTAGAATGGAATTTCATCAAGGATGCATGCCTTACATCTGTGCCACATTCATTGGGACTAGAATAGAGCATTAGCCCATCCAAATATAGTTGATCCAAAAGTATGACCTATATGAAAACAACCAATAAACAAGAAAAGGTTAAAGCTTACAACATGCACGTACGTTGACTAAACAAAATGAGTATGCAACCTAGTTGGTGTAGAGATCTTTTTGTCTATGCGTCCCGAGGATAGGACCTTGCTAAAAAATAGACTTAAACTTGGCAATCGAAATATAGAGGTAATAATGATTTGGGTCACCACTCACCAACGATACTGGAGTTATTTAAATGCCAAAAACAAAAAACATAGAAGTTTTGACTTCTATTTAAGAAATGGTTATTTAATCATCCTGTTTCTATCCCAGTTTCATAGACCAAATCCAGCAAGCACCAGTGTCATCACCAATAGATCAAGAGAGGAAGAGGTAGGAGCAGTTAAAGATGCAGTAGTCCCCGACCTAGCAACAGATGTGGAATTAGTAGCATCATAAGCCAAGGTAGGTGCAACATCAATAGATTCAATAGTTGGTTCATCAATTGGTCCAAAAGATTAAGTAGTTGATACAATTGATTAAGCAATTAAAGATCCAACACTAGCACTAGTGGTTTCATAGCTAGTTGTTGAGGAGGCAACTGTTAAAGCAGTCCAGCATCAACATCATTCAACAGTAATGGGGAAATGTGGAGTTTCAGTTATATGGAAATACTAGAAAGACCCTTAAAAACCTTATGGATTCTTGAAATAAATCGGCCTCAGAAAATGTATATTCTAAAGAATAAGGTGTCTTTATATATGCATCGTACCCGTCCAACAACAACTTCCCTTCTATATTCTATGAAAATTGTTTCACTTCTATGGGCGATATGACATAGACAGTTGAATTTGCAATATATTCAACCACTACAACATATCCAAATCTTAGAACTACCCAAACATTGAAAATACATCAATGTCAATCTTACAACAAATACAACCATAATTGCAGCAATTATCCAACAATGTATTTTGGTCTAGATTGCTATAATTCACCCTACAAAGTGATTTCTATTACAATAGAGATGAATCCAGAGAGTTCAAATACTACTTGGTCAATTAAGAGTACAATCAGACTTAGTCAATCAAGAGTACAATCATTCTACATATCGCATGAACAATTTCATGTTTTCTCTCTTTATTTCAATCACAACAAAAACTGAGATTTAAGAGATGACATCCAAGCATCCCTAGCTGGCTCATCAGAAGCTCCCCTATTCTTCATGGGCATTATTCTTAGGACAACTCCTTATGAAAACCAAACCTTTGTTTGAAGGCTGAGTTTACCACACTAGAGACAAAGCGTCTAAACTATGTGATCCATTTCTATCTCATTCAAACATCAACAGATATTATTGTGAGATGATTATTAACAAATATTACTATGAGATGATTGCAGGGAACACTCAATTTGCTATTTTTTATTCACTATCTATGCTTTCCGCAGATTAATCTATTGGAGTGGATGCAAGTTATAGATCCCAACAACCTTTGGGAAAGAATATGATGTGAGAATCTAAGAAGCTCTGTCCTCAATACCCATCGAACAACCTGAGATCCCATCTGTATTCTACAATACACACTCTTAAAACCATCAAGCTTAACGAGAGGAACCACACTCCCTCCCATTGTTTTAGTAAAATCTATCATAAACCCTACAATTTCATACTTATGTAGGACTTCCTCAGAGTAGATTCATCCCATTCAGACTGCCAATTTCTGTAAAGATACCAAACAGAACCTCTCCAAGGAAATATTTTAAGAAGCCATGCTACAACTTTCTCACCATTCATCAAGTGAGAAAAGAGATTGAGAAACTTAGTATTAGTCTTGATTCCCTCCATAAACTCCCCACAAGTCCTGCAAAATCCAACATTTTCCCACCTCATTAAACACTCATCGCCATTGTCTTTTCCCTCTAACTAGGTCATTTGCACCTTGAAGGGATCCAAGGAGACTACCTGATTAATAAGAGCATAATATCGAGGCATTCCATCATGATCATCATACATTTCCCAAATATGGTTTTCCTCAAAGGAGTTCTCTACTCTATCTTGGTCAAAGCCATAAAAGTATGAATCTTGTACAACCATGAAAACAGGATCAACAGAAGGGTTCTCCTTAGCAGGGATAGAGACATATTTTTTCTTCTTCTTTGAATCAATTTTAGATTTCTTGGTCCTACTTTTAGCCTTCTTAGGTTGGCCTTCTGCTACTTGTAGAACATCTAGAAGATTAGATCCAAACTTTATATGTCCCATTGCGCTTACAAAATAAATCACAACCTCACTGTTGGAATTTTAATTTATATCCTTTCCAACCCTTCTAAAAGGAAGATCCCTTGCGAAGTCTTCAATTGTTGTATATATATCTTATTCGAATCTCTCTTATGTTGCCTTCAAATCTGGATTTTATTGTGGCTGGGGATGACTATCTGGCAATGTGTTCATCAATCCTAATATCTTGCAGGTGTGTCACTGCTGCTGATCTAGGAGGATCCAAGAGGGCAAATTTTTTGAAGTCCTCCAGTCTCAGCAAAACCAGCAAACACATATTTCATTAAATTTAGAATTAAACTATGGATCTAGAATTTGAAAATAACCAAAAAATTCAATTCTGGTTATGTTTTTGTAATAAAACGTTTCCAATTTTAATGAAATATGTGTTAGCATCAAATCGAAGAGCTCGTCGATACAATTCCAACGGCGTTCGTTTCACCTCAAACGGACTCCGTATGAGAAATTTATCGCATTCTGTTGTATTGATGAAACATGCAAATTTGACAAAATGGAGGTGCCACGTGGCACCACTGACAGGGTGACACGTGGCATCTGTACTGTACAAACCGAATGACATGGCACGACTCAGAGGATGACACGGGGCATCTGTACAGTATGAACCAATCACAAGGTGACATGTGGCAGTACAGATCCGAGTAGGCATACAGATGGTGACGTGGCAGTACGGCTTGACGACGTGGCAGATGACTCAGCTGAGCTGGCCGACAATTGGCCGATGAGTTGGACCAATCGGTGCCTGCCACGTGGCAGGCCCAAATTGGCCAAAATGGTCAGATGCAAAATTATGGCCTCCGTAGGGTTCGACCCCGTGACCTCTGCAATAAAGGTTGAGCGACTTCACCACTCGGGCTACATGGGGTTCTTGGTATGTGTGGTTCGGATCGTTTATTTAAAATTGAAGAGTGTTGCAGATGGGCACGAAAAGGGGCTGGGGCTAGCCTCGACCCCTGGTTCTACCGCACAACCACATGACCGGGAGCAAAGCGGAGGTGCCAGCGCGTGGGGGTCACATGGAGCACGTGCTCTTTAATAACTTTGGTTATGGCTTTGAACGTGGGTTCGAATTGGTTATGGCTTAAAGTGGGTTCGAAAACATTATAGCATGTGTTATAACAAACTTTCAAACGTTACATGCCACCTAATATATGGGTTGGAGCGCCACCATATTGCGTAACAGACTTTGGGTTAAAGTCTTAAAAGTGGTTATTATTATAATATGGTTTTAACCATATTAAAAGCCAACAAAAGGGTATGCCACTTTAAACAGGTATTTTTAAATATGTTGGTTTATTATTTAATAAAAAAACCCAACCACATGAAAACCAACTTGGGGAAGTTGTAACCAAGGCCAAGATAGGCAAATTAGTTGCAACCAAAGGAATCCATGAGAGTCATGTGAAGAGGGCAAGCCAACCTATATAAACCCATTAATTTGCCATTTCCCACTCATGCTTTGGAGTGGAGACTTTGTAGCTAAAGGAGAGAAGGGAAATTGCGTAGCTCTGCAGGAGGAAGGTACGAGTGTTTATACTCATTTTACACTGTCTTCAGGCTTCGGAGTTGCTGGAAGCAGTCTTGTTGTGTTTTGGGCAGCGGTTCTATTCCTGACCATTGTCGCCAAGGTATCATTGTATCATTGCCATGTATTTTGCCTTATGCTGAGATTATAGATCGACCCTGCTATTGAGAAGTAGGCCCGGAGACATAATCCATCCTGGACGAACTTCGTTATCAACTTGTTGTCTTTATGTGCGTATTGTCTATGCTGTTTGGTTATCTTCTTATGGATTTGTGAGCTTCATTCATGCTCTTTATGCAATTCATGTTAACGTCATAGAGTAGCAAAGATCTTGTTTTCGGATCATGTGGTATCAGAGCAGGACTATTTGACGTTGGATTGTGAGTGTGGATGCTCACGAGGGCTAAACTGCAAGCTGGTGAGGGTGCATTAGAGCCCTACAATTCCGATATCGGACGTGCACACCGAAGGAGGAAGATGGATGCTAATGATGCCCGCATCGAGATGGAGGAAAACTTTCACAAGGTCTTCTACATGATGGCCGACAAGGTAGACAAGTTGTTTGTATACTATGAAGAACGCATGGCAAAAGAAAGAAAAGGCAGTGAAGTAAAGAAGGAAGACAAAGAAGTGAAGGACGAAGGCAACGCTTCAGTTAACCAAGGAGGAGGTGGCGAAGAGCCTCCTGAGCCTCCCTCTTCACCTTCAGCTTCAAGCACAAGTTCAAGTGCTTCTTCCTCATCTCATTCTCAGCATTCCAAGGTTCCTCACAAAGAGCCTCAAAAGAAGCCATTATTAAAGCTCGATGTGAAGTTTGATTTGCCCATGTTCAATGGGGAAGCGAATGCAGAGAAGTTGAACAATTGGATAAGGCAAATTGAGGTCTATTGCCGAGTCCAGCAGATCAAAGAAGAAGATATGAAGATTCAGTTGGCTTCACTTCGGCTGACAAGCACCGCACTTGTATGGTGGGAAAGCAAGCTTCAGCAAGGTAGCAAACAAATGGGTAATCTTCTCTCATCGTGGTCTGCTTCATTTCTGCTTTACGTAAGCAATTTTATCCGTTGGGTTATGTTCAAAAGGCTATGATGAATTGGCAAAGTTTTAGACAAGGCAAGGGTCAAAGTATTCAGAATTTTACTGAAGAATTTAGAAAGAAAGCTTTAGAGTTGAATATTTCTTTAGATTCTCCTGACACTCTTTTGAAGTACATTGGTGCTCTTCATCATTATCTACGCCATACTTTGCTGTTGCTGAATCCTACTATTGTGGATGAAACAAGTGTTCAGGCTACTCATCTTGAGAGCAGGGGGAAGCATTTGCAAGAAGACCATCAGAAGAAGCCTTTCAAGCCCAACAACAACCACAAGTTCAAGAAAAAAGACAAGAGCAAGAAGACCGCTACTGCCAAGAAGGAAGGAGGAAAGCTCCATTACAAACATTACGATACTGATGGGCATGATGAAGAAAGTTGTTGGAAGTTGCATCCTGAACAGAGGCCAAAGCATTATGGAGGCAAAAAGAAGAAAAATACCATTCCAACAGCGCAACGAGATTTGGGTTCCGACTCAGGTGACAAAACCAGGATTACAGCCGTGGGAATGCAAGGTAACAAAACTCCTCATACTGGTTCAAGTTCTAC
>LPNX010225992.1:705798-773631 GCA_001517045.1 Pseudotsuga menziesii
GTCACATGGAGGATGTGTGTTGACTATCGGGCTCTCAACAAGATCATGATCAAGAATCGATACCCGCTTCCTCGCATAGATGATTTACTCGACCAATTGAAAGATGCTGTGTTCTTTACCAAGTTGGATTTGCGTAGTGGCTACCACCAGATCAAAATTGCAGAAAGTGATGTGTGGAAGATGGCCTTCAAGACCAAGCAAGGTCTATTTGAGTGGTTGGTGATGCCCTTTGGGCTTTGCAATGCACCTGCAACCTTCATGCGGGTAATGAATGATGTTTTCCGACCATTCTTAGATGATTTTGTCATTGTATACTTAGATGATATCTTGGTCTTTAGCAAAAATTGGGAAGCACATGTGGGGCATGTAAAGCAAGTATTAGATACTTTGAAAAAGGAGAAATTGTATGTAAAATGGTCAAAGTGTGAATTTGGCAAAATTTCATTAGTTTACTTGGGTCATATTGTAGGAGGTGGAAATTTAAAAATTGATCCCTCAAAAGTTGATGTAATTGTCAATTGGCCTAAGCCTACTAACGCTACTGAAGTGAGAAGATTTTTAGGAGCTGTTCAATATTGGAGGAGGTTCATTCAGAACTTCTCATACATAGCATCTCCTTGAAATGCCTTAACAAGTGTGAAGAAAGCCTTCTAGTGGGGAGGTAAGCAGTAGAAAGCCTTCGACACATTGAAGGGAAAGATCAAAACCGCCCCAGTCCTAGCCTTTCCCGATTTGCAGTAGCCATTTGAGATAGAGACAGATGCCAGTGGATATGCCATGGGGGCAGTATTGATGCAACACCACAAGCCTATTTGCTACCATTCAAAGACTTTTACTCAAGCAGTGATCAACTACCCCACTTATGACAAAGAGTTGTATGCTTTGGTTCAGAGTGTCAAGAAGTGGAAGCACTACTTGATGGGTAAGGAGACGATCATCCATACTGATCATCAGCCCTTGCAGTATCTCCAGTCCCAGACTAAGCTCCAACAAGCTCGTCATTTCAGGTGGATGGGATTTCTTCAACAATTCCATCTAGTGATCAAGTACAAGAAGGGTACTAGTAACAAAGTGGCAGATATGCTTTCTAGACCTCCTATTGTTGCATCTATTGTTTTGAAAAATGCTTCTTTGTCCCATGAAAGTTATATTGAGCAGTATGCTACTGATGATGATTTCAAGAAGATTTATGAGAAGCTAACCAATGGCACATAGGTGGAAGACTACTATTTGCAGGGAAAGTTGCTCTATCATTTGGGCAAGCTATGTGTTCCTATCAGTGAAAGAGTCCATGTAATACGAGAAGCTCATACTTCTCTTGTATAAGGGAATTTTGGGGTAGGTAAGACTTTGGCTCATTTGCAAAGACTCGTGTATTGGCCTCACATGAAAGACATTGTAACAAAATCTGTAGAGGGGTGTGTGATGTGCTCTACTTGTAAGCCCACTAATAGAAAATTGGGGCTGTACTCACCACTTCCTGTTCCTTCCCATCCTTGGGAAAGCATTTCCATGGATTTTGTGGGGGGTTTGCCTATGTCTAGGAGGGGTCATGACTACTTATATGTGGTCATGGATAGGTTTAGCAAGATGTGTATTCTTATGCCATGTAAAAAGCAGGTCACTGCAGAGCAGGTTGCTTCTCTCTTCTTTCAGCATGTATGGGTTCACTTTGGACTTCCTACGTCCATTATCTCGGATCGGGACTCCCGATTCCTTGGAGAGTTTTGGACAAAGTTATGGTGTATGATGGACACCAAGCTGAATAGGAGCACCGCTTTCCATCCACAGAACGACAAACAGAAAGAGGTAGTCAACAGGACAATTGTCCATTTGCTTCGAGGTTATTGCAACAAGCATCCTAAGTTATGGGATGAGCAGATCCAGTATGTGCAACATGCCTACAATAGGGCTATGCATTCTTCCGCTTAGAGCTCGCCATTTGAGACATGCTTTGGGTACTTGCCAAAGACTCCGTTAGACTTGACTTATGGGAGAGAGGTTGATTCAAGCGCTTCCAAGGATGAAGACAAAGCCCGCAGGTTCATTCAGAGAGTTCAACAGGCACATCAAGCAGTGCAAGAGCAGTTGGAGAAGAGTCAAGCCCAGTACAAGGCTCGCCATGACAAGCATAGAGTTGATCATCAGTTTCAGGTGGGAGATCAAGTGTGGCTTCACATCAGCAAGGAGAGGATGAAAGGAGAAGGCAAGAAGCTCAAGCCTATTAGATATGGTCCCTTCACCATCTTGGAGAATATTGGGACAAATGCTTTTCGCTTAGAGCTACCGCCATACATGCAGATCTACTCAGTGGTGAATGTGGAGAACTTGAAACTATATGAGCCTCCCATGATCATGGATGAAAGGGAGAATGTCTCATTGCCATTAGTTGATGAATTTGATCCTGAGTACATGGATGAGCTAAAGGAAGATGTCATCTTGGACAGAAGGACAAGGACTTCTCGCAGAGGTGATGTTGATTATCTTCGAGTGGGCATCAGAGGCACTCATCCAAGCAAATCCAAGTGGATCGAGAAGGAGAAAGTGAGGGAGCAATTCCCTCACCTATCTGTTGATTAGTAAAGGCTTTTGGAGGCCAAAATCTTCTCAGTGGGGAGGAATGATCCAGGAGGATCCAAGAAGGCAAATTTTTTGAAGTCCTCCAGTCTCAGTAAAACCAACGTCAGATTGGAGAGCTCGTCGAGACGATTCCAAAGGCGTTCGTTTCACCTCAAACGGACTCCGTATGAAAAAGTTATCGCGTTCTGTTGTATTGATGAAACAAGCAAATTTGGCAAAATGGAGGTGCCACGTGGCACCACTAACAGGGTGACACTTGGAATCCGTACTATACAAACCTGATGACATGGCACCACTCAGAGGATGACATGTGGCATCCGTACAGTACAGACCAATCACAAGGTGACACGTGGCAGTACGGATCCGAGCTGGCATACTGCTGACTGGGCGTACAGATGGTGACGTGGCAGTACGGCTCGACGACGTGGCAGATGACTCAGCTGAGTTGGCCGACAATTGGCCGATGAGTTGGACCAATCGGTTCCTGCCACGTGCCAAGCCCAAATTGGCCAAAATGGTCAGATGCAAAATTATGGCCTCCGCGGGGTTTGACCCCGTGACCTCTGCAATAAAGGCTGAGCGACTTCACCACTCAGGCTACATGGGGGTCTTGGTATGTGTGGTTAGGATCGTTTATTTAAACTTGAAGAGTGTTGTAGATGGGTGCGAAAAGGGGCCGGGGCTAGCCCTGACCCCTGGTTCTACTGCACAACCACATGACCGGGAGCAAAGCGGAGATGCCAACGCGCGGGGGTCACATGGAGCACGTGCTCTTTAATAACTTTGGTTATGGCTTTGAACGTGGGTTCGAATTGGTTATGGCTTAAAGTGGGTTCGAAAACATTATAGCATGTGTTATAACAAACTTTCAAACGTTACATGCCACCTAATATATGGGTTGGAGCGCCACCATATTGCATAACAAACTTTGGGTTAAAGTCTTAAAAGTGGTTATTATTATAATATGGTTTTAACCATATTAAAAGCCAACAAAAGGGTATGCCACTTTAAAAGGGTATTTTTAAATATGTTGGTTTATTATTTAATAAAAAAAACCCAACCACATGAAAACCAACTTGGGGAAGTTGTAACCAAGGCCAAGATAGGCAAATTAGTTGCAACCAAAGGAATCCATGAGAGTCATGTGAAGAGGGAAAGCCAACCTATATAAACCCATTCATTTGCCATTTCCCACTCATGCTTTGGAGTGGAGACTTTGTAGCTAAAGGAGAGAAGGGATATTGCGTAACTCTGCAGAAGGAAGGTATGAGTGTTTATACTCGTTTTACACCGTCTTTAGGCTTCGAAGTTGCTAGAAGCAATCTTGTTGTGTTTTGGGCAGCGGTTCTCTTCTTGACCATTGTCACCAAGGTATCATTGTATCATTGCCATGTATTTTTCCTTATGCTGAGATTATAGATCGGCCCTCCTATTGAGAAGTAGGCCCGGAGACATAGTCCATCCTGGACAAACTTCGTTATCAACTTGTTGTCTTTATGTGCGTATTGTTTATGCTGTTTGGTTCTCTTCTTATGGATTTGTGAGCTTCATTCATTCTCTTTATGCAATTCATGTTAACGTCATAGAGTAGCAAAGATATTGTTTTCGGATCAGCTGCTGCTCTAATAAGTTACATCAAACTTCTAAATCACCACATAGGTGAAAATAAGTTTTCTCCAAAAATATTTTGTACATAAAGTTTTTATATTTGAAAACATTCGGTGAATAAGTCAATGTTTTCGCATCGATGCTTTGAATGCCAATGGAATCTTACAAAGAAAAAAAGTCCATAAATAAAAGGGGCATAATCATAGGAGTTTTCCAAGTTTTAGGTAGCTTTATAGAACCTTGAAACTCCTAGACATGGAGGAACTATACCTTTGAAACTGAGACTTAACCTGGATGTGGAGAGACTATACCTTTGAAATTGAAACTTGAACTATGCGAGACATCAAAATTTTTGCACATCATAATTTGCACAAGCAACACCATTTTTCATGTCGACCATTCACGTGGGTCCTCTTATAATCTCATGTATTGAATATCATTGAATGGGCAAATAAGGTTGGCAGGTGAAGAAAATATTTTGTTTCAAGTTTTTAATGTCTCAAGTCAATATTCGTATTGGATATCGATAGTATATAGTCAAGATGTCCATTAGCAGCTTGTTGCTTAATTTTCATGACGTAATGGATGCAGAAGCCAAGCCCCTTCCATGAACATATTGTAGCTCAGGGGACACAAGATTTGATAGACGTAACAATTCCATTAAATTTATTTTTACCTTTTCTCTTCACTACACGTAAAGACAAATCCATGGTTCCCTTCGCTCCTTGCGGATCCCAAAACCATCACGATGGAATGTGGAGGCCCTTTGAGTCATAAGATTTGATATATGAAACAAAAAATTACAATCCAATGAACACAAAGTCATTTTCTTATTGTTACATTTCTTTGCAAAATAAATAATATATATATGACCATTCATTAGACTCCCATAAACCTTTCTTGAACCTTCATATTCGCATAAGTTTTTCTTTATTTTTCAAGTTCTGCAACTTTGATTAGCTCCATTAGTAGAGCTCATTGCCGGATAATTTTTTTTTTCAAAACTATGGCGGTGGCCTGGCCTGTTGATTTTTAAAATCCCAACCAACCTTCAAATCACCCACATGTTATCCAGTGTAATGTCTTTCTAGCTCACGGAGTTTGGGTTTTCATATGTACAAATTGAGTGTCTGGTGGACCTAAACAGTTGTGTTTTAGATGATATGCATGACCACTAAGTGTCCCATGGAAACTGTGGAAGTAGATGGTTGTAACGATACAAATATGTATGAAAAACTATGAAAGTTGGCTAAGAGGTCTTCGCCCATCGACTTTGGCGTTGGATAGAAATCATCATTATTGATGATTTATTACAGGAATCTTCTGTAAGTATTGATGATTGGATACATAATTACCGTGTGGGGAAATATAATGGTGCTTGTTGATTATCATGAAGACGATGCATTTGATGGTATTCAAATTAGGAGGTTGCAACTTTTTGATATTGAAGCTTCTCTCTTGGAATGCAGTATAGTGACGATGAAGTCCCTGAATCTCATATGGATTTGCTTGAACAAACATCCCAACTCTTCTCGACCTTCATGTATTCTAATGAATAATTTAAGGCTTCTACAGGTGTCGGGGAGCGCAACAAAAATATTATGGCAAGATGAATTACAGGTAAATAGAAATTCATTATTCAAAAGTAAATAGAAATTCGTTGCGTTAAAGTTTGTATGTTTAGTTCGTATTAAAATCGCCACATGTAAATATCTAGCTTATAGTACATGTAAACATTTTGTAGGCATCTTGGAATAAATACACAAAGAAATTGCACGTCTCATGGCCGTCAAACCTGAAGCCAAACAGAACGAAAAAGCTTGGGTATTTTCATACGAGGATTTGCAGGGCATGCATTACCTACACACATCAATTTGTGAATCGATGAGACTTTATCCTCCGGTCCTCTTGGGCTCCAAGCACACTCTCTGTAACAATGTTCTGCTTGACGGGACTATTGTGCGCAAAGGCACTCGAATGACTTACCACCTGTACACCATGGGTCGTAGGGATGCCATCTGGGGTACCGACTGGCTCGAATTCAAACCAGAAGATGGTTGAACAAGGATGGGGATTTAATCCTGCAAAGTCCCTTGAAATTTACAGTCTTCCAAGGCGGCGCGCGAGTATGCCTATGTAAAGATATGACATTTATTCAGATGAAATATGTTGCGACAACTGTGGTTTCTATGTTCATATTGCAACGCCTAGTTGAATATTTGGCTATGGGAAATCCAAAGCTCATTCACTACTTGACTACGTGCATGAAGGGTGGTTTTCCCGTTTTGCTTGAAAAGAAGAAGGCTAATTGGTAGCCCTAGTATCCCCATCATAACTTTGTTCGGTTCATTCTTTTTCACTTATAAAATACATTTATTAAATAAAGGGGATCCAAATACCATCAATTATACTTTAAGCTTTTAACTCTCATTTATTATTATCCTAGAAAAAATTAAAATATAAATCCCCCGTCTTTTTCTTGAAACGAAATTTCAATTAGGTTCTGAAAAAATTAAAATATAAATCCCTTGTCTTCTTCTGGAAACAAAATTTCAATTAGGTAAGAACCCACAAATTTAATAAAATAATAAAAACAATCTATGTTTGCTCAAATAATTTTGATTTGGATTCAAGTTAATGAAACTTCATTGTATGTTGATGATTTTTATCCTTCAATATTTGCTTCAATTAAGGATTTTTTAGCAACAAATTTGAAAAATGGTCACAAAGGTTGAATATAGGTTAATTACTTTCAAGAAATGAAATTTTAGTCGATGAATTTCAATCTTCAAATTTTGCTTGTATAGAGGCATTTAGCAACAAAGTGGAGATATGGTCACAAAGGTTGAATATGAGCTAGGTGCATCCAAGCAAATAAAAGATGTGTTCTATGAGGTTGAAGAAGTTGATTTGAACTTTGTAAATATTACAAGTAGCAATTCAACTTTCCTATCTTTAATTTATAAACCAAAACTATGTTTAGTTAGAGAGAATAAGCTTTTTGAAATTGAAGTTATCCAAATGATTATAAGTGCACAACTCTCCAATTAGAAAGTAACTTCAATAGAAGAAGTTCCTTTTCTAGTGTGTTAGATCCTTTACTTTCTCCCAACACTTTTCACTCATATGGAAAAAATTCATAAATGAATTAATGATAATGTGAATATAGTTATATATTAATTAATGTTCTTGGAAATGTTTAACATTGTCATTTTACGCTAAACACCTCACTTTATTTTATAATAATAAGGTATACGGTAAAGGGTCATGACACTATCCCACTTAAATATTTAAAACAAAGTTTTGATGTGGAGCCCACAAGGAAAAGAACTCACGTTAAGGAAAAAGTAAAAATAATATAATGATCTTTCTTTGTCGTGAAGCATACATGTTGACTGGAGCGAAAAAGAGATGCCACGTAGCATTCCAGGTTGGAAAGCGAAAAAAGAAAAACAGATGAATTCAAACCTTCAGGCCTAGGAAAATAGATTCGAAAAGCATCCAACAAGAAAAAGAAATCAAATCCTACTGCATTCTAGTTGTTAAATGCAAGGCATATTCCAAGAGTTTCGAACAATAGACCTGCGTGTACCCGCTACTATTACTATTTATTCTATGACCGAACAAGTATCCATGGCACGTTTATGTGTCCTTTTCAACGATCTTTCCAAAGTTTAATCTTCCATATGTTGCATTTCTTATATTTTGACAGCAAAAGTATTCAAATAAGCACAAAATAACTTCTGTCAAATATGTTGTAGCTACAATTTGGAAATTATTGGGTTACGTTCAAGTTGCTTTCTAATCTAGGGATTTTATAATAAAAAACCTGAAAGAAGAAATCCATAACATTTGGCAGTCCCAGGGCTAGGCGTTTGTGATTCAATATCAGTTCGATTTCGAAGTTCACAACATTTGGCAGTCCCAGGGCTAGGTGTTTGTGTTCAATATCAGTTCAATTTCGAAGTTTAGAATGTGTTGGTTTTACGTTAACCAACTCAAAAAGTCATGAAAAGTGTACCCATGGAGTCTATTTTCCTAATGGGTAGGCTATTCCATCATTTTTCAAAGCTTAGCACACCATGAATACGCTTTCTCTGAGGTGATTTGCAGTTTTCTCATCAATTTTGTGTAGTTACATCAACTCTGAATTTGTAGTCGTGTTATTTAAGATTTTACAGTGGGTTTATTATCCTCCATTCTCCATGAACATAGTAACTAATTACATCTATGTATTTTCAACAAATTTATAGGTTTGAATTAGATATGTTAAAGAAATTTGCCATGAGTTTGCCTTCGGAGCAATCCCGTCCAAGGGAAATTTCAGCAGGTAGATATGAGTTTCGATGCGAAGCCTCACCAGATGTAGCCATAAGTAAATGACCCACCAAGCACAACTACACCACCACCACTATCAATCCCGCCCTAATAGCCATTGTTGTAGTTCTAGGCAACGCTTTACTGGTGGTAAGTTACTACAAGACTTTTACAAGGTATTGCAAAGCGGGATGACGGTGGTGGTGTATATGTGGCTTGTATGGTATGTTTTTGTGGAGAAGATGCCACGAGAACGACCATTAGAGGAAAACAAAAACTGCAAGCCTCCCAAGCAGCAAGGGCTCCCATAGGTTGACCTCCACTGGTTTCCCACCATCGAATATTGTCGTAAAGAAGAAGGAGCTATGCTAAATATGTTACTGATTGAAAGAGCTTGTGGGCAGAGACAATCATAACACGTGGAAGCAATCCACTTGAACACGTGGAAGTAAGGCATTCGAAGAGCAGTAGAAACAAGTGGAAGCAAATAATTGGGTAGAGGGACGATGATTGCTATAATGATTTCAGAACGCACTTCAGGAGAGAAAACGCCTAATGGCGTAAATATATATGCATATTCATGATTATTTTATGTGCCATTTCTATTAAAAATATATGAAAGAAAATTATGAACCTCAAAATAGCTTAAAATGGGATTTGTGAGGAAACAAAAGGAATTTGAAATTTATTCATGATTATTATATGTGCCATTTCTATTAAAAATATATGAAAGAAAATTATGAACTTCAAAATAGCTTAAAATGGGATTTGTGAGGAAACAAAAGGAATATAAAATAAGATTGCTTGAGTGGTGAAGTTGTGGTGAAGTTGCGCAGGAATTGCATTGTTGAAATTATTATTTTTCCATGTGCCGTTGAAATTATTGTTCTCTATGTTTCTGTAACAATAAATATAAATTAGTTTCATTAAATATAAAATAAGAGAGGGAGACTTACACCTCTTTAAGGTTTTTCAGGTCAGATAGCCACTTTGGAACACTTGCATTGATGTTGTTGTTTTGCAGATATTTGCATAATCAGTAATGTAATGTAAGTTTTTGTTTGTAAAATTTTAAAGATTCTAAATGTAATATACCTAGGAGAGGGTAATTTAGGGTACCCACAGAGGTACGTAAGGGGAATATATCAGGTAGTGTGTACCTAAGGGGGGATAATTAACGTAATTTGGTTTGAAATAACTAAGAGCTATTCACCATGAGAATAACACCAAGATATAGAGAAAAAATCTTAAGGCATTATCAGCATCAAATACTCTTTAAAGAAGGAATCAATCCACAAACCATGTTTGCTACATTACAATTCATTAACATACCTCATTTTTTTGTAACATAAACTATAAAGGGTTTTAATAAAACAAGCTGTGCACATCCATTCAGTACAGATGTAGCATAACAAAGTGTTCATGCAGATCAAAATTGCTGCACAAAAAGCTTATCCGAGGAATTTTCCAAAAAACTTCACACAGAGTTTTTCCAAAAAAGCTAATGCCACGGGTAGTGTATACCCTTATAAACTGATTACATAGTAAAATACAGTAAAGCATTTAACCATAATTAAAAGAAAACTGATTAAGGATTGCCTTTGAAATTCCTGGGTTGAACTACAGACTCTTCCTCCATTGGATGCTCAGCTGCTGCAGTGTTTCCATTAACCCTGCTACCCTGGTTTATGGTAATCAGACGCTGGAGATCTTCCTAAATCCTGTCAACTTTGCCCATTATCTCTCTAAGGTTGCTCTCATTATCATCAATCCTTGCGTCGTGATTGTTGATCTACAGAGAGGTGTAGCTCACCGTTTCCCCTATGCTCTTAACCTCCCGTGCAATTTCTTTGTTGTCCATTATGCCAATTGCTAGCATTTCATACAAATGCCTAAGGTTCTTTTTTACATCCATTATTCCTGCACTTTCACCAGCCTGAGACATTCTTCCCACTCCTAGAGAGATATCTATACGTGCAAAATTACTGTGCAAGGCATGAACAGAGCCAGCGAGGACACAAGCCTGGTTCTCGGCCGGGAGACCACTTAGAATGTAACTGAGCGCTATAAGCTCCTGCTGCAGAGAGGAACCTTGCCTTTCTTTCCAGACCAAAGTGCCCACAGCACCTTCCTTCCACCCCGTGCAATGGCAACCCAAGACTGTGCTTCTCACCAAATTACCAGAATGTGCTTCAAGCGTAAGAGTTGTACCAGAGCCGAGGTTTGAATTCCACAACGCAGAGAGGGAGCTGCAAGAACAAGTGGAGAAGGCTGCGAGAGCAAGCCTTTCCTTTACGAAGGATCGGGTGAGAGGGAGTGCTTCCCATGGGATATCCTGCAACCACCCTTCTCCAACACCAGCAACTACATTCAGAAGAACTCGCGCAACCTCATGAGAAGCAGAGCCGAGAGAGGGAGCATAATGAATTTGCACGTTGCTATCGGGAGAAGACATACCGTAATAGTTGAGGGGACTTGGAGTGTGCAAGGAGGAGGGGCATTTAACCCAAGACTAGTGAGCCATTAATCCAACAAAAACCGAGAGAGGGAGTGGGCAGAGGTTATACCACACGGCGGAGGGAGGAGGGAAGGCAGGACAACGGAGTAAATGGGAGGAACCGTTGGGAAGCAGCGTGGAATGGAGGCCAGCTATTGAGAGGTGACGCAAGGCGACGGGAGAGGGGGAGTGTGGAGGGATAAAGGTAAGGGGAATAAGATTGAAAAGGGGGTGAAGAGTGAGGGGGAAGGAGGGATAAGGGATAGGGGATAAGGAAGGGGGAGGGAAGAGGAGAAAAGGAGGAAGAGGAGGGGAGCCTTTAGGGCTTCTTTTGAAGTGAGGGAGGGATAGAAATAACAATGAGATAAGCCGCATAATTTGAAATTGCAATGGAAGCTTCCGACAAAACATTAAGGGATGAATTTGAAGATAGGAGGGTTTCTGTTCTGATTATAATGGCCTTGTGGAAGAGAGGCTCCCATGTTAGCCAGATCGTCTGCTGCAGAATTATTGTGCCGAAGGATGTGGAATGTCTTATAGGATTTAGACATGAGAAGCTTGGCTTTGTAAAAAACATACCTCATTACAATGATACTCATGAGTATTTCTAGGGGCCTATGTCAAATAACCCCTCATTATTATATTACTTCCTTAGAACTACCTAGCGGCTCTATTTCATTATTTATGGTGACATTATATTAATTATTTCCCCTTAAGCATGCATTACAATATATATTCCCCTTCGGTACCTCCCTAGGTACCCCACATTATCCTCCCCTATGTATCTTACATGTCTTACACTAAACTAAGAATTGATAAAACAAAATTTTTATGTTAAAAAAATCTCACATCTTCTCCAACATGGTTAAATTGGAGAAATTTGGCGAGATTATGATTAAATGATTATTCTCTGATGGCTTGCCCATTTCAATACTAACATTAATATAAATGTTGCATATTTGTTTCATGGCTTTGAAACATATGAAATCGTTTTGGTTAAGGCCTTTCAATCATAGGAAGACATTTGAATTATCATTATTTACGTTCTTTTCTTTCTTCATATAAACAATGAACATTATTACGTTAGATATTTCAAAAAATCTATACAAGTTTGAAATTATTGCTAATACATCTCTACAATTTAGAAATAACTTCAATTTTCTTTCTTCCCGTAAAACCTGAACGTTATCAAGTTAGATATTTCTAAAATCCCATACTATCTTGAAATTATTTCTATTACATAAATACATCTTTATAATCCATAAATAATTTCAATTTTCTTTCTTCATGTAATAATAACATTAGTAAGTTAGATATTTTTAAACAAATATGTACCATCTTCAAATGATTACTACTACATAAATACATCTCTACAATCTATAAACAACTTCAATTTTCTTTATTTATGTAAGAAATAAACATTATTAAGTTAGATATTTCTAAAATTTTATACCATCTTGAAATTATTGTTACTATATGAATAGATCTCTAAATTCTATAAATTTACATAGATCCATTTTAAACTCCGACTCTATCAAGCGTTGAGAGGGATCAAATTTGTTGAGGTACAAACCCCTTTTAAATTCCTAAACTTGAGGAAATGTTGCACCTTAAGGTATTTGATCCCTCTTGACACTTGAGAGAGCCAGAGTTAAGATGAATCTATGTTGGTTTGCAGAAGAAGGAAGAGTGGTATTTATCACATGCATTCTTTTGAGATGACATATGGAGGGAGAGTGGAGAAGCAAAGGTAATTACTAATAAGAGAATTGAGTCCCTATTTGGAAGAGATTATTACTAAAAAGGGAGTTCCTAAATATAAGAAAATATGTAAGGTATTACATTTCTCCCTTACAGTATTTGAGGAAATAAAGTAAATGATAAGATTAAGATATATAATACTCGGAGAATTATTAATAGAATACCATATATTGGGAACAAAACACACTCCTTTTCAAAATGCTTTTCCCTCGAGGCTTGGATACCATTGCTTACTAGGGGGCAGGTAACTGTATATAACATGGTCATGATCTTGAGTAGGTGGAAATTCTTTAGCTATGCCTTCCAATTTCTTCTATGCCGATCCATAATGACTTGGAGTTGAATTTCGATGTGACCTTTTTCCTCTTGTTCATTTATATGGAATACTTAGGGTATTATCACACTTGTGCTTTTGTTTAGTAATTTCTTCATCTTGTGAGCAATGATTAATTGAGGAGTAAATTCATTGAGTGGATACTCTGTCCTATTGTTTTGAACTTTATGAAAGGTCCTTCAAATATCATTGAAATAGCGGCCATTGTTTCGTTTTTTTATTATCTAATCCTCTGTTGTCAACATCATGGTCACTCAGGGGTGGCAGGTGCGGGAGGGATCCTCTTGGATCCTGAAGGAAAAATTGAACAAACCTATGCCTATGGAATTGGATGCAGGACCAATAATGAGGCGGAATGGACAGCCCTACTGCAGGGATTGATGATGCTCGTTGACTCAAATCTCTACAAGGTTGCAATATTTGGCGATTCTTGACACGTCATATATACAATGCTCAATGGATACATCACTAGCTCAATAAAATGTCGTCGTTTGTATGATAAAGCTGTCACTATGCTCTCTCCCCATTATGAATTCTATCATATTCTCCGAGCAAACAATGTGATCGCTGATGAATTGGCAAACGTGGGGGCTTCCCTCCCACAAGGGCACTTACAACTCAATGGGGTTAATTCCCCCCCTAAACCCATTCCATAATGAACTATGGCATAAAAGGACCATTTACCATTAAAATGGCCACGATGCAAGGGGTATTTAAATGGGTTTCCACAATGAACTATGGAATAAGAGGTTCATTCACCATTGCAATGACCACGAAGCAAGGGGCATTTATCAAGACTCCAGCGCACATTTGGCTCGCTCCACCGCCTCCCATGCCATCGACGCGTGTGCTCCTGCTCTCCTTGATCCTCGACGATATTAACTCTAGTCCTGTCCTGAGTTATTGTCATTGCAGCTCACATGCTCTAGGTCCTATCTTATTTCGCACTATGGCTTCTCTCAGACTCCATTCTCACTCAACATCTCCTTAGAACAACGGTCTGATCCTTGCTCCCTCTGTTTTCTCACCGGAGAGGATGCTGTTGAATGTGATTTCAGGTGTTGAAGAGGGATTTCTCTAGGAGATTCCGTGGGAGTCTCTTCCCTTTTGCAGGGCGTTTGTGAAAGAAAGGATCGCCCTTGCTGCCTTCTTCTACTGTCATTGCTCTCCCCTCAACGACGAACCTCTGTGGCGTTTGAATTCGAGTCTCGGGCTCAGTTTTCCCGAAGCTGAGGTTTTTGCAGTTGATAATAGTTTGATTCTCGGTTGCAAGTGTTTTGGGTGGAAGGAAGGAGCCGTTGGTACCCTTTCCTGTAAATGCAAAGCTGACCAGGATTCTCTCATGCGAGAAGTCAGCATTCTTCACTCAGCTCTTGGTGAGTTTTATGGTTCACAGACTCAAAATCTAGAAGGTGCTGTTATTAGTTTCTCTCGCTTAGCTCTTGACACTTACTCTCCTAGGCAAGGCAATATGAACCCGGAAAATGAGAATGCAAGGATTGCAGACTTGAAGAAAAACCTTAGACGCCTGTATGAAATGATGGCAACAGGCATAATGGATAACAAAGCTCTGGTGCAAGAGGTGAAGGATATGGGTGAGGTGGTCAGCTATACCTCCTATCAGATAAGCAACCATGATTCAAGGATTGATGATACCGAATCCAACCTCAGAGAAATGATGGGAAGAGTGGATAGAGACCAGGAAGATCTTTAGCGTTCGGTTAGCATGAACCAAGCCAGTCAGGCCCGTGAAACCCCTGTTGCAGTTCAGCCCATGGAGGAGGAGTCGGTGGAACAACCAATGAAGCCGCCAGGCTAACTTCTTAATGACTTTCTCTGTTTATGCTTTTTTGTTTACTTCTAAATCAATATTATGTTAGGGTATACACTACCACTGTTCATCGAATATATGTAAAAACTATATGTGGAGTTCTTTGGTCTCCCCTCTGGACCAATTTTGGTTTTATGTTTTTTGAACAACAAGAACTCTCAGTCTTGGATTTTTTTGTAATGAATGGTTGTGCACAGCCTGTTTAATACCACCACCTTTTACTGTTTTTGTTAAAAAAAAATCCATCGTGGTCACTCATGCTAGCATAGGCACATAGATTGTACCAACTTCATCTTTTGATTTGGAAATTTTGGAAATTCCCCCCCCCTTGATCTTCTTCTTCTTCCTCATATTGTGCTAAGATGTTAGATATAGACCTAGTCCATATGTAAGTTGTACCAACGATCTTTCTCTTTTCAATTCCATGGTACCATTGAAACAATTTAGTTTCTAGGTAGAGGGAAACTTAGGCACCTCTCTTAATGTTTGAAATCATAAAATATATTTTCCTAAAATTTATGGCTCAATCGAATTACTCTTCATGATTCTCAAGCTTGCCAAAAATTGTCACATAGTGGACGAATTTAGAGTAGTAGTAGCTAAAAGAATGATCATGGCAATAAGATCCCCCTTTTGGGTAAATTTTAGGCCAAACATAGGAAGTTAAGTTTGTCTCACTTACTAAGGTTGCACAAAACCATTGTAATAGGGAGGAGATAGCACCTATTACAAAAGGGAAGTATAATCTTGACAACGTGATATGCTTTCTGAAAACTTTAAGGTTGAATGGAAGAAGTTGGAAAATCTTTGAAATAATATAGTGTTGCTCTGCGTTATAGTAGAATTTCCTCTTGTAACGTGTTTGCGCCGAGAGGCGCTCTACAGCCCAGTATGGGGTAGATCTTGTAACGTTACGTAACGTTGTAACGTTACGTAACGTTGTAGCATTACGTAACGTTACATAATGTTATGTCGGCTATAAATAAAATAGAACATAATGTTATGTCGGCTATAAAAAAAACACAATATGGGGGAGATGTTGTAATGTTTTTACTTAACAAAATAATAAAAAATGTTGGCATTGCACATGGTTTTAAAACCATAAACCATGTGGTTTTAAAACCATAAACCATGTGCATGGTTTTAAAACCATGTGCACATGGTTTGCACATGGTTTTTATGCACATTGTTTTAAAACCATGCACATAGGTAATAAATGTCGGCCATAAAAAAACCTAGTATGGGGGAGATGTTGTAATCTTCCTAACTAACAAAACAATAAAAAAGTAAAAATTTAATTATCCGTAAAAAAATATGGTGAGGAAAAAAACACAATATGGGGGAGATGTTGTAACGTTTTTACTTAACAAAATAATAAAAAAAGTTGGCGTTGCACATGGTTTTAAACAAACCATGTGCATGGTTTTAAAACCATGTATGAGGAAATATTGTAATGTTAGTTAATAACAAAATAAAAAATATTATATGTGGGCCATAAATAATATTAAATATTAATAATAAAATATTATATGTGGACCTTAAATAAAAATGTGTCTTTTGGTTTGAATCAAATCAATGGATACCTACAAAGAGATTTGATCCCTCTTGGCGCTTGATAGAGCCTAGGATTTGGATCTACGCTGGTCTAAATACAATTGTCTCTTGCCTTGTGATGCTCCTTAGTTTGCCCCTCCAATGCCACTTGAAAGAGTACAATATGCAAAGTTAGAAACGAGTATAACTATGACAATGTATTTTTTATTTAATGCCACTTCTAGGGGGAAATCTCCCAAGACAATGTCACTCGAAGGGGGAAACCTCCATTATAATGCCATGTCAAGGGGACAATCTCCCAATACAATAACATTTATTAATATAAGACGTAGCGGTGGTAGCCATTGTATGCATTTATTGAGATGACATGTGGATCTTGAGTGTAAAAGCAAAGGTAATTACTAATAAGAGAGTTAAGTCCCTACTTGGAAGAGAATACTATTAATAAGAGATAGATTTCCGAAATAGAGGAAAATCGTGAGAGGTGGAGGAAATATATGAGTACAACATAAGAAGATGTATTCTTAGGAGAATTATTAGGATAATATTGTATCTTGGGATCATAACACATGGCCTCCGAAGTTCTTAGTTGATTCCTAGTCTTAGAAGGTTTCTGCCACTTTTTAGTGCCAAAGGGAAATGTTTTTTTGGTAGGCACTTATGGTCCACACAAGCAAGCGATAAATGTGCTATATGAGATATTACAATGAGCAGAAGCATCTCACATGCTATATCAAAGAAATTGTTAACTGGGGGTTTATCTATTATGCCAAATTCAACCAAGATATGGACCTAACCACTCACATATATCGTCTTGTTTACATGAGTGCAACAACCCATGAGGGGAAAGCGTGTCACTTGGGGGAATCAAACCTTGGTGGAAGGGATAACACTCTTGCTCTACCAATTAGCTAGGACTTCATTTAAAATAAAGTGCATGCTTCACTTTCTTCTCTTTATGTCAAACCAATCAGTAATTAAGACATAATAGATGAAAATGAGGCAATAGAGGAACATGAACCTACCATGTCAATAAAGTGACGAAATTCATAGAATGCCACCTGTTCAAGGAAGAAAAGTAGTTTATGTAGAAAGGATGATTGCTTAGTTATGTTGACCAATTAGAGTCAACCATGTTGTAGTGATGATGTAAGAAAGTGGTCTCACTATTCCTCCTTCGACCCAAAATATTCTACAATTTGGCTCTAACTCCTCATCGAGTCTACTAGAGGGTTTGTTTGATTCATAGAATGAAAGAGTTTCAATTCAACGAGCCTCCTAGACTTGAAATACCTTGAAGTACAATTTAATTAAGGGTTGGTTATGAGGAAGGATTTATACAAAAATTAAAATCATGAAGGGAAAGATCTATGTGGGTTATTAGACCTAAATATTTATGGATTTGAATTAACTCCCTCTGTAAGTCTGGAAGTCCCAATACTTGAAAACATTTGATGAGAAAATGGTCTTTACCAATTTATCCATGTATGCATTTGTACCATGTGACATTCTCCCTTGCCACCACCTATATATTTAGGCATCACTTGTTGGCATCATTATGTAACATGTTAGAATATGATTGGCACATGCTCCTATTGAATCATCTCTAATGATTTCAACAAGGTGACATGGTATTATTGATGCTCACCATGTGTCCTTTTAGATTCCCTCCTACAACCTAGTCAACATTCTCTACCATTCCATGTTATTTATGTGGAATCCTCTAACTGATATAAAGCATGCTACATGGCATCACTAGGCCACATTGATCTCCGAGTCCTCGACTCTCTTGAAACCAAAATATTTTAAAATCAAATTAAATTTTGTGTTGGGTTTGTAGAAATTTTCATGCAACATGAAATTCATAAAGGGCGAGAGTCCCACATGCCCAAAAAAACTATACAACATTTTGAGCTTGGGGTTATGTTCATGGGAGGACTTTTGAAACATAGATAAATAAAAAGTTGAAACAACCCAATCCTTCAGACTTGAAACATTAATAGGACCCATTTTAATCTTGTTCGAGTATGTATCTTTAAAATACTATTTTTTTAGAAGAGAAATGGGGTTTTGACTTGTCTTGTAATATGAACAATCGTTTCATGTGGCACCCTTTGAAGGTTTCATCTATTATGAAGTTCCCCTATGATGACATGTCATTTCCATGTGGCAACCTATGAGCTTGCTACATGTTTAATTTAGTCCTTCACATGTTTTCATCACTACTAGATTTTAGAATTCGATTAGTTCATTTGTCACCTCACCCCTTTTTTCATGTTACCAAATGATGTGCCACTTTTATTATTCCATGCATCCTGCTAATTCTCCTCTTTCTCTAGATAGGAATGCAATTATTGCATGGGTTAGACCAAAAATTTCACAAAATCTATGTCTATTTTGAACATTGAGTATAGGAAATGTCTTTTACATCAAGGAATTGAGTTCTATATCGCTTGGGTTCATAGACCTAAAATACTTTAGAATTATTTTAGTTCCAACCTTAGGTCCCAGAGTGGTTTGTGCATGTGATAAAACAAAGGGAATACAATCCCACTATCATAGGACTGAAACCATTACTTTTGTAATGCTTAATGTTGCACTATTACTTGTTAATGTTACTTTAGTAATGAGTAATGATAAAACCATCACTTGAAACAATCATTTCATGTGGCACCCTTTGAAGGTGCCAACTATTTTGAAGGTCCCCTATGATGACATGTCATTTCCATGTGGCAACATATGAGCTTGCCACATGTCTATTTTAGTCCTTCACAAGCTATCATCACTACTAGATTTTAGAATTTGATTAGTTCATTTGTCACCTCACCCCTTTTTTCCTGTCACCAAATGATGTGGCACTATTATTCCATGCATCCTACTAATTCTCCTCTTTCTCTAGATAAACATGCACTCAGTAGCAATAGTTAGACCATAAATTTCACAAAATCTATTTCTATTTTGAACATTGAGTATAGGAAATGTATTTTACACCAAGGTATTGAGTTCTATATCACTTGGGTTCATTGACCTAAAATACTTTAGAATCCTTTTAATTCCAATCTCAGGGCCCCATAGTGGTTTATGCATATGATAAAACAAAGGGAATACAATCCCACTATCCTAGGACTAAAACCATTACTTTAGTAATGATTAATGTTGCATCAAATTCCAGGCCTTGATTCTTATCCATTTTCAAAATAAAAATCCTCAATACCATTTAAGGACTAAGAAATATATAACACCATGTTTCATTTTTTAAACCCTTTACATGTCTTGATAATTACAACCCTTGTTGAGTTCAGTTTTCCATGTGGTAACATTTAATTGGTTGAAGAAACCTTCCATTGACTGCATTGATGTCATTAATGATGATGTGGCATAACTTTTCCCTAGCACATGGACTCTTTTAATTGACCAATATCACTTAAATGCTGCCCTAAATTTATGTCACATGGCATTCAATCTTGCGGCTCCACGTAAATACTATCCTTCATGCATTCTCTAGTTTAATTCCTTAAATCCACCTATTACCTCTTGCACTTAAAATATTATATAACATATCCATGGCTCCTCATTGTGTCAACTACAAGGGTTTTTCAATTTGCAAAATACAAGAGTTTCATTTTACCAAACCTCCTAGACTAGAGCGAGGGACTAATTTAGTGATGTGGGCACTAGTACCATGTGGTATTCTTTCAAGATTTCACCTATCCCTTTATATTCACTTCTTAGAGTGAGGGACTAATTTAGTGATGTGGGCACTAGTACCATGTGGTATTCTTTCAAGATTTCACCTATCCCTTTATATTCACTTCTTATCATCAATGTGCCATATGGATGAATATGATCGGTCCACACACTTACTAAGACAACTTTGCTAATGACATCATGGTGACATGGCATTGTGTGATCTCACCATGTGTCCCTCTAATTCCCTCCTTTGGCCTAGTCATCTTTACTTGTCCTTCAGTTATTCTTACGTGGGATAATTTCGCGGGTCTAGAACTAGCTGTTGTCATATTTCTACACCACATGCATATCTAAATCCACATTATATCAATCTTACATTTTTATAAAATAGATTTAAAATTAGCATTGGGTCATGAGAAATATTTGTGCAAATATAGAGGCTTCCATGTGGTAAGGTGAGATCAATAATGTCTACTCAACATGATGATCTCTATATAAGTAAATGTTTGGGCCCTCAACCCAACATGGAACTTAACCATATTATATGGGTTTTTAGGTTTAGACGTTGAGGTGAATTCAAGGTTGTGCCTTCGTAAGACACATAACTCTATCACACAAACTTGATGACCATTCAAGTTTGGAATTCATTAGGATTTTGAGTTCACGAGAGTGGGTGGATTAGGATTCATATGAAAAGTAGATTGCCCAAATTTCAATTTTTTTTTGGGACCATGATTAAGTTCCACATGGAATCCTTTTCAGACATGAAAAATATTAAAGGGAAAATGTTCAGGGTTACTCGAGCACCACATATAGAGTTGCAATTACTCTTATATTTCCACTTGGTGTCACATCAAATCCATAGAGACATGAGCCAAAATTATAAGGCTAATATGTGGACCATTTAGTAGGTTCTATGTGGCAGTGGGGCCTTCCAAATAAAACATTAAAAGGGGCATTGAATAAAATATCTAGGTCTTAAGGTCTAGGAGAATTTAGGCTTTCATGTTTTACAATGTCACATGTCTTCCTATGGACTTGACCTAGGTCACAAATTCTATGATATGTTTGGTCCATATAATCCAGGTAGATTCAAGGAATTATGTTTCAAGGAATCCAAGAAATCCTCTAAACAAGCAATGATGTCAAGAAAATCTATAGAAACATCTAGTTCAATAACACATTTCCTTGTTTGTAGGATCTAAGCCAATGGATAATGGTAACATAGAACCATGAAGGAAAATTTCCATGTGTCATAATCATGATCCTATGCCATCAATGTGATATCGACAATACATGGGTGGCACTCCTCTATCTAGCCAACTATAGCATGTTTTCTAGTGTAAGATCTTTCCATGTGGAGGTATGCCATTAGGAAAAATGGCTTTATAGGACACATATAACTGGTAGTTATAGGATTTGGCATGTAGAAATTTTGTAACTTTATATGTTAAGTTCATAGACCTTTTATTTGAAAAATTTCGATGTGGTCTTTTTAGACTTAGAAGATAATTCATTTATTTTATTCTTATTTCTAGCTTGTGGAGTTGGATAAATATGGGTTGTTGTGATTCTTAGAGTGGACAACTTTCTTAGTGGATTCAATGATAGCTATGAATTGGGTCCTATAGGATTTTGGGTGAGTGGAAGTTACAATGAATTCAATAATTTTTGTTGAAAAATGCATAAGGAATTAAATGATCCCATATTTTAGTTTAACCACTATAGGATCCACTCTAGGATCCATGTCAATTATTGGTGACAGCTAAACACAATATCACTCAATCACTAAGTGTTACTTAGCACTTTCATGGATTACACTTCAACATCACAACATTAGCATAAGAATGTTGACAAGATGTGTGCATTGATTGGAGGCTTCCACATGTCATGGAGAAATCAAAATCGTATAATCAACATGCTTACTATATTACACATGGACTAATAATTGGGTGCCATGTGCATTGTCACTTCATCATTCATATATTTCTCCATTCCATTGAAATTTATGGAAGCTAAGGTACATAAGTACCCAAATCTATTTACACTCCGTACACAAAAACATATAAATTAACATAGGATTCCTCATTATGTGCACAGAGTATAACTTATGCAATTTAAGGAACATGAAGTGCAATTTTCAAGCTTGGATGCCAAAAGTTGAAAAATACTAATGGATTCCATAGTCGGGTCCATAAAATCAATTTCAAAAGTTTAGGAAACTTAAAGTTAAAAATATACCTAAGTTCTTTGACCCAAAAATTGTAAAAGCTATACTTTTATGTCACTGCATTGCGTCTCTTTTAATGTCCTCCATGTCTTACTGACTCCAACTTTGTTGATGTGATCACAATCACATGGAAATATTTGATTAGCTAGGATCCCTCCCCATTGTCATTGATGA
This sequence comes from Pseudotsuga menziesii, assembly GCA_001517045.1. Taxonomy (NCBI): domain Eukaryota; kingdom Viridiplantae; phylum Streptophyta; class Pinopsida; order Pinales; family Pinaceae; genus Pseudotsuga; species Pseudotsuga menziesii. The sequence continues at coordinate 728,375 of LPNX010225992.1, forward strand.
AGTCATTGTGTATGACGTTGTGCATAGGGAAAATACCATGTAGTGTGATATTACGAGTCTTGAAAGATATTAAGTCTCACACATTCACTAACTTAACCTTCCAAATCTACATAAGTTCCCAAACCCAAAATATATTATGGGTTGCAACTTTCGATCAACATCAACTCCATAAGATAATTTAAGCAATATAAGAAAACAAGGCTACAAATCCATTTGCATACCTAGACTAAAATATATATATACTTAAATAGTGCATCACAACCATGGGGAGTATTGCATAAGTATAAAATCCAAAGATCCCCAAATCCACCCAAACTCGCAAACCATAAATATTTATAAAACCCATTTGAACCAAATTTTAATTATAGGATGAACTACTTATATAATTCCTATAGAAGGAAGGACTTGACATTTCTTAGTCACATGTGATGGTTCCATGTGTTATAGAACCTTGAGGAGCCACTAGTACCACAAGATTCATTTGACTTAATACTACCATGTGGCATAATACGATTTGTTCATATAATGCTACATCAACAATGTTGTTGTCATTATGGTAAACTGGTAATCTCTAAACCTGCCATCCGACCCATCATTGTAAATATGTTTACCTCACCATGTCAACCCTTACCTTTGTTCTTAGACCTAAAGTAATATAAAATTATTTTGGTACATGGTCGAATTCATGGGGACCTATTGTCATCCCATAAAATATGAAGTGTCTATTCAATTCAATATATTAGACTTGCAAAAGATATAAATTAGAATAGATTCAATGCATATAGCACCACGAGTTAGCTCAATTGGTAAGACATGCACACACTCTTTCGGTGAGAGGGGAGGTCACGGGTTCGAGCCTTGGGTCCTTAGGGGTTAGGATTTCAACAAGGAAGGTTGACGATTTACCACTCTTACCATCCATGAAACATGGGGAAGTATTGGTGGGTTTCTTGGTCAATTTCTGTTGGAAAAATTAATTCGATGCATATGTTAAGAGAGGATGTTATGTAATCCAAATATTTGGAGGTATGAATCCACTTAAATTCATAAACCCATAGGTCTATTATAATTCATTCAAGTAATACATAAAGTCCATAGGACAAGGTACTCATTGTAAAACCTAACCTTTCAAATCCAAACGGGCTATAAAGTAGGATTGATTCATAGGTCAAGTTCATGAAAAAACTCGTGCATGTCCAAGAAACATGAGATGCTAAATCTAGTCATAGTCGATAACCAATATATTATATTGGATAATTTACTTCAACTTGAAGGAACAAAGAAACATACCATAATGTTTAGAATATACTTCAACTTATGGACCTAATAATCCAATAAATTACGCTTCATTAAAATTTGAAGTCTAGCCATGGATACTTTGCCAAATTTTGAAAAGGAAAGTATTTAAGAATGCAATATATGTCAATGTCATGTGGCATTATTAGAATCCTTCACATATCCTATTTAGTTAGAATTGATATATGCCATCATGGTGATATGACAAGACCTAATTTCCCATGCCCCCTCTTCATTGTCACGATGTTCTCATCATGGACGATGTCGTAGATGGGTAAACCACCACATGGAACTATCCTATGTGTACAAGAAAATGCTAAGCATTGCTTTTATTGTGAATTGACCTTTAAAATGTGCTTGCCTCTCCTTGACCCAAAAATATAACCAAGTACAATTAAATCAAGGGCTATTGAGGGAAGGATTTGTGATAAAATAAAAATGTGCATGAAGGCCAAGATTTGTTAGAGCTCATGGATCATTAACTATTTATAAATTCTATCTAAGTCACTCTTCCAATTGGAAGGTTGAATATTTATAAAAATTTTTATAAGAAAAGGGACCTCTACTGCTTTAGCCATGTGCATAACAACGCAATATGAAATTCACCTCATTTTCTACTTGCCACTTTGGCTTTAACGTATTGACACCAATGTGCAACTTGACTTTAATTTTTCGACACATTAGTTGAGTCATCTTTAGTGACATCAACATGGTGATACACCACTTTTGATTGCCATGTTTCCTTTAGATTTCCTCATTTGGCTAGTTAATATTTCATGTCATTTTGCCCTATTAATGCAACATCCTCTAATTGATCTAAAACCTATTTATGTGGCATTGCCAGGACACATGGATCTATGGAGCTCTAACTCCCTATTATCTTGGCCAACCCAAAATATTATAAAAATGAATATCAAGTCAACTGAATATTGCACAACATGAAAACCATTAAAGGTGAGTATCCTTTATGCTTTCAGACTTGAACCAATTATAAGACAATTTGAACACAAGGTTGGATTTGCCAGAGGACTTGTATAATAAATATAAGAAATGAAAACTACTTGATCATTCAAATTTAAAACATTAATAAGACCCATTTTAAACTTGCTCAATATCTTTGAAACACTAATAATATTTTTGAAAATAAAGAAAGTTTCGATTTATCTTGTATAGTGATACCATGGTACCATCCATCCTTTTAGTCTCCCAATGTTGACATGTCATTTCTTTGGAGATGCCACCCATCTTTTTAGTCTCCCAATGCTGACATGTCATTTCTTTAGAGGTGCCACCCATCCTTTTAGTCTCCACTGTTGACATGTCATTTCCATGTGAAATGCTGTTAAGTATGCCATATTTTTTTAAAATCTTGTTTATAATGCCATTTGTCTTTTAAAATCTTGCTCATAATAGACTTATTCATGCTTCACAAACACATGTTATTTCAAGTGTTTGTGTCTCAACATCATTGCATTAATTTGGAAATTATAATTTAATAGTGCATTAATTTGAAACTTTTTAAAATTAGAATTAAATAGTGCCTAGGCTCTAGGGAGGGACTTGTGCCCATTTCGAGTCTACCAAAAAGTATAAATAATTTGATAACAAGGAAACCTTACCAAAAAGTATAAATAATTTGATAACAAGGAAACATCACATGGACTTAGTGAGTCATACTGATGCCAGAGTGTTCTATCTCGCAAGATTCATTTTTGTTAATGAAATATTACCTTGTAGCAGAATATGATTGGTTCAAGAACCTTCCATGTCTTTGAACCTTGACATCATGGTTACACGATGATCTTTGAGCTCACCACGAGGTCCTTGCCACCACTCCCATGTGAGCCTTGCTAAGAATTTGGTTTTAATTTAAGGTTGCGTCTATATGAACACAAAATGTCCCGTTCGTTGAAATCCTAGACCTCGTCAAAGCCACTTGAAATACACATGATAAGACTATTTTTATTATTTAAATTTTTCAAACATTGGGAATAAGATTTCTTACAAGGAATTGTTTAAAGATCAGACTATATATATATTGATTTTTCTAGTTATTATTGAGGAAATTTGACGATCCAATATTTATATTGATTTTTCTAGTTATTATTAAAGAAATTTGACAATCCAATTTTTAGCTAAATTGAGATTTATTTTTAATTGCTAAAATGGATTCAATACATTTGAATACTTCTATTTTATTTAGATTATGCAATTTCAATAGCTTACATATGTGATTGCAACAACTCAAAAATAGTCGAAGTCATCACTTCATTAGACTACTAATTTCATTATAATCCAAAACAAAATGTTTTCGACATATATGGCCTTCACTTATTTTTCATTATACTTAGTACATATTCCCTTTAACATTTAATAACTTCCGATTATCCCTTGCTCACATTTAAAATGTTATATTAGTGATTTAAAATGTATTTTAATATTTAATTTGTCATAGTCTAAATGTTCTACAATTTGCCTTTTTTTAGCCGATCAAAATAACGTGAAAGGAAATTGGTATTTTTAGCTTAAAATATGACAAAAATAATTTTGGATTGATAAAATTGTAAATATTGGAGGTTAACATTACACATTCTTTTTGCAAAGTAATATTCGAGGGTGGTGAATCTATTGTTGCTCAATTTTATCAACCTAACATTCTAATTTTGACAAACACAGGTAGGCTGGATTCAAGTAATAATAAATTTGTTGAACATTTAGCTTTTTTCGTTTAATATATTTCAAAATATCATGAATTATTATTTTTTCATATATATTAAAAATAAATTATGAGTATAGTAAATTTTTCATCATTTTGGAAAAAAAATTAGAAATAAATTATGAGTACGTAAATTTTTCTTTATTTTGGAAAAAAAATATTAGGAATAAACTATGAAAAATATATGTAAAAAAAAATTGTTTTTTTTGTAAGTCTGTATTGTATTAGAAAATCGAAGCAAAGATTGCATCCAAAACTACATCACAAACATAGTTTTGGGGTGGTTTGAAACCCACCACCTCAACCAGTCGATACTATGAACATGTCTTTAAAAAATATGGTACAAAAACCCATTTAGACGATGAGGGCCAAACACTAGACTCTAAATTCATACTGATTTTGTTCAAAGACAAATTATACAGTGGTCTAAAAGTAAATTGAAAACAAAGAAACTGAACATAGGAGGTGGAACATTGGTGGGCCAATCCGACTTTTGGATCTTCATCAGCAACAAGCTAAGGGGAAAAATTCTCCCCTATGATGGGGCAAACCCCCTGGAAATCATCATCAATCTTATTTTATGGCTGCTTAACAGGAAGAGGAGAAGATTTACAGACTGGTACCTCAATATCACGAACGCGCTTGTTTCTCAACAACGTGATGGTGGAAGGCACATGAAATGGTGCATTCATCGTAGTGGCCATCGCCGGAACCGAGCTCCTATCTAGAGATGTTGATGGTGCCACCGTAACATTTTCGCTTCCTCCTTCAACATTGCCTGTTGTGCAGAGCCCCATGGGTAGGGGTTTCCAAGCGGAAGTCGTATCCAACCTATTGAGTTGGGTGTCTATCTCAATCAGTTTAGTCTTTGTAGAGAGAACCGAGCTGCGTGTATAATTTCAATTGCTAACCATTTCTTCCATTAAAGAGCCCATCATGTTTTTGATAAGCCAGTAATGGTTAATATGGCTGCCCCCTATACCTCTAGCCAATCGTTATGTGACCAAACGAGCTTCCCATTCATCTATCAGGGTTCTCACAGGCATGGAAACACCTATCTCATAACCATCTTTCGGCCTCGAACTCGTGCCACGTTGTGCACAACCGTGACCACTACTACCACAACGAGGGGTACCACATTGACGAGACATGGTGAGCCGATGTTTCAGCTTCTCGTTTGAGCCTTTACTAACTAACGACCTCTGTTTTGATTGATGGTGCAAGTGAAAACTTGGCTTCAAAGCAAACCAGGTAGGCAGACTAGAAATGAGCTTGGAAGAATCTATGCTGATATCCATAGCCTGAGGTCTAGGATGTTGATGCAGGTAAACACTAGGCTTTTGATAAAACCAATTGGGCAGATCAGAGCCGAGCTGGGAGGAATCATTGACAATGAAACACAGGAGCAAAAGAATGAGCCAAGGGGCTTCCCTCTCAAGAACCTTAAGCATGTTGGTAACATGAGTAGGCTTAGAGGCCATTGAAGGGGAGTTAAATCAGGGATGGATCTTTTGACGCCCAACACAACTGAGAAATGGCTCTTCCATCCCTCAACAAGACCGAATGCACATCGCCAAGCAGAGGAATTAACTGCAGAACCCTTCCTTCCTTTCCAGCCAGAGTGACGACCTCTGCGCAGTGTATGCACATTAAATTTTGCTTGGGGGGGGGGGATAACGAGGGCCCAACATGCAGGGTGCCACACTGTCTTCTCGCAGCTCGAGGCCCTCAATGCTGTCACCTGGACATGTGGCACCGCATCCGGGTGTAAAAAAATAATTGTTAAAATTGTAAAAAGATGTTAATATGATCTTAAATCACTAGAATATTTTACCTGTTAGAAATAAACATAGTTTCTAAAGTAAAAATTTGTAGAACATACTAAATTTGATTGTGTGAGCCTGAATTAATCTTTAAAACATCCAAATCGATGAAAATCAATTACTAATTGTGAGATTTCTATAGCCTTGATGGCAACAATAAATTCCACAGTTAAGAATCTAAAGGACAATGTAATCCTACTGAGATGAACACCAAAAGTTTTGCAGCATAACTAGTGAAGACACATTTAGCTAATTACATATAAGAATAAACTCAATTGAATTAAATCCATATTGTCTTTTTTTTGGCCCGCATGAAAAAAAACAACTTTTTCATTATATAAAAGTTGTATGAAAAGTTATACAATCCTCCAAAGAGATGATTAACCCAAAAAACTTATCAGTCCATAAGACCCATAGACTTTTTTTCACTACAAAACAAAAACAAACTTCTCAAGCCCTTCCTATAAAAGAAACAGATGTAGCTAGCTATCACCATACTGATAATTTTACAAAAAAACATATACCCAAAAAACTACAATCCCCATGTAGATGACAAAACTAACAGGTCTAGAAGAAATTCTTTCTCCTAGATCAAAATAGTTCCCCCTGGAGGTAATATTGGAAAAAAGATTTTTCCATCCATAAAACTAAATACCTTCTTGGATAAATTATTGGTTTCCTTATTAAGATCTTTGTAAATATGTTGAAAGGAGATGTTTGTGAATTCCATCATTAGAATTCTGTTTTTTTTTCCATCCAATGTCTCAAAGCAAGTGAATGCAACTCCAATCTCCCCTTTTCCCAATTAACGATAATTTGTGAATCTCCCAAAACCTGTAAAGATGTAATTCCCTAGCTTGTGGCGCAATAGAGAAGACCCAATAGAGCATTCAATTCTGCTCTAGAATTTGTTCCCTTTCTCGCCTTCATCCAAATATTAAACATAGAATTCAACCCAGTTTTAATAACCATTCCAACACCATAAAAACCCCCTTGTGTTGACCCATAAAAAAAAACAAGATGTCCCATCCCTGAAGAAGGAAAAGTGACAAATCTGAAATTCTTTGAAGATTTTTCTTTATGCCACTCAGAAAATGAAGTAATTATCTTGATACTGATCACCTCTGCATTTTGGCCTTGATCTTGAAAAAATCTCTATTTCTAGCTTTCCAGATTTCCCAAAAGATAAAGAAAGGAAGAAAACTTAAACACTTTTGTCTTCTAAACCAAAGCCACAATTTCTCCTCCACTGTATCACATTCCCAATTTACCACCATTCTAAAACTGTTCTTTAACAAATTATCCGGACTTCCTTGAAAAAGAACATTTTCTAGCCAAATGATTCCTAGTGTCATTTTCCATTTTGTACAAGATGCATCTTCCTGCACTTGAAAAACCTCTAATCTGTAAAACATGCCAAGCAATAATTTTATTTTTAAAACACAACTACATAAAAACTTTGACTTTTAAAGGACAAATTCCTTTCCAAAGCCATTTTTTCCACTAGGTAACAATGACAATGTTTTCTTCTTGTATAATTAAATTATATGCCAACTTGGCATTCACACTACCCTCCTTCTTATTACTAATCCAAACCAATTTATCCAATTAATCATTGAGAAAAATGCTAGCCTGATATAGATTTAAAACATAAGAGTCCCATTCTTTGGAAATTATTGCATGCAAACCCAACTCCTGTGATACGGCACATCTTCTATTTTCCTGTGAATTCCCCACCTGATCCTGCTTTAAAACAAAAATGTATTTTTGATGAAGTTCTGCCAATATCTCTCGTGAAAGTTTGTAATCTCCATGAAAACCACTGATAGGATCAATCCCCACAAAAAAATGAATGCCACGTCCTACAAACCAACTTCAAACATGATTTATAATTGGTAAGCATTTCAAAAAACTATATTGTTGACATGTTTTGCTTCTTCTTTTCGCCATCTCTAAACCAATGTACCGACTCCAGACTATTCAAATACTTTGACTTAATAAGTTTCCCCCACATGCCGCCATTAAAAATACTACGCCACAATCTTTTAGCACAAAGAAAAATTAAACTAGCTTAAATTCTTTATCCCCCAACCTCCAAAACATTTTGGTAATGACAAACTCTAGCAATAAGATAAATGGAACTTTGAAAACTACATATTACCCACCCATAGAAACTAGAACATCTTAGATATTATCAGTGAGATAACATAAGAAGGAACAATATATAAAGAAAACCAATAAACATGTATGCTTTGAAGCACAAAAGTCATAAGAGTAATCCTGCCACCCAAGGAAAGCCAATGAAAACACCAATTATGGATTTTTTGTTGAATCCTCTTTATAAGCCAATCGCAACCTTAGTTCTGTATCCATTGGGTTTCAAATGAAAACCCAAGTGTTTAAAATCCTCTTTGATATCAACCATCTTATAAGGAAATAAACTATATATAATATCTTTGAGCTCCACATCAACACAGGAGAAAAAAAAACTGGATTTTTTAGAATTTACTTCTAATCTAGATGCATTGCAAAATGTAGCTATAATATACCAGAAATGATGCCATTCCACCAAGGAACCACCACCAAAAGCAAGGACATCATCAATGAACAAAAGATGAGTAATGTATACCAACTTGGAAGCCTTCAAACCAAAAATCCTTTTTTGTTTCTTTGCCTGTTGGATTAGCAAACTCAACCCTTCAATAACTAAGATAAAAAAGGTGAAAGTGGACAACCCTGTTTGATTCCTCTGTCTACTTTAAATAGGTCGAAGGAACATAATTAATCAACACCGCAAATTTGGAAGAAGAGATGCATCCCATGACCCATACAACAATATCATGTGTAAGACCAATATCTATAAGGATTAGTCTCGAAAAAAACCAATCCACTCTATCATATGCCTTTATAAGATCCATCTTAAGAATAAAGGCATTTCGTTTATATTTTTTGACAGAATGAAGACACTCTTGCGCTATTCCCACAACATCCATAATTTGTCTGTTGGGCACAAAACCAAATTGTTATTCTGATATAAACTTGCCGAGATAAGGGTTCATTCTTTCCGCAATAATCTTAGTAATGATTTTATACATCAAATTATAGAGGGAAATTGGTCAATAATCATTGAAAGTTTCAGGTTTGTCTTTCTTATGAATGAGAGTTATATAGGTAGAGTTTAATACCTCAGGAACCATATTGTCTATTAATTAATAATGAGAGTACAATATAAATACATCTCCAAAGGAGAAATTCGTTATCCTAAGAAGGAATTTGGAATCCTCTCACTGGGCATGGTTAAATTAGCATAGAAACCATCACTAGACATGAGAACTAGTCCTAACTCCTGAATGTACTCAGTTAGCTGAGTGTAACTAAAGGTGACTAGACCTGGATGGCGTATGAGGGAGTTAATTGATGATATCTAATTATATAGGGGTGAATTTAGGAGGTTTAGTTGACTAACAATGGTCATCAAAGCTCACTATTAGGCCAAGGTGATGAAATCTAGGAATGGTGGGCCAGTTAATTGATCGTAGCCCAGTTAACTGAATGTAATTGATGGCGGATGGATAAAATCATGGAAGAGGGAACATGAGGTCCTAAAATCATGGATGAGGGCACAATATTGGGTAATGAGGTAAAAAATGATAGGTATTGAGGTACTAGGAAGTCAAGAGCAAGATCTAGGTACTAGAGAGGTCAACAATGTTGTAGGAATGTTGCATGGTTGCATTGTCGCATGCATGCATGACTCAGGTCTAGATGAAAAATATGCTCCAACACCCCCGCTTAAGCCTAACTTATGAGAATTAAAAACAAAATTAGGGCCCAAACAACTAGGCCTATGGTCACCCTTACATTATTCATCCATGTAAACTGAGGAAAAATACAAAACCACATGGGGAAAATCCTTCCTAACAAATGGACATGAAAATGAAACAAAAAATGCTCTCCAAACTAAATGCTTATGTCTGGAGGAATCTTTTTCTTAGGAAGAAGATGAATCTGCTCAACTGAATCAAGGACATACGCAACTGCAAGATGGATACTGGAACCATGTATAGCAACTGAGGTATACTGATGAAAGAGAAAAAGTGGATGATCATTAGACTTAAAAATCAGACTGATATTAGGTCCAAATGAGACTTGTGATGCTTGAGCCTGTAGCTTTGAACCATGGGAAGTGAAATTAGCTCTAAGCAAATATGAATTGTCTTGAAAATATGAACCAGAAAATGTTGTAGCAGCTCCAAGAGTGATGAAAAAAGGTTCCAAAATATATTTAGACATGAAATATAATATGAAATCACACCCAAACCAGGTGTTATCAGGTCAAAAAGTGAGGAACAAGAGTTCACCGCGTGCCAAGACTTTGGCAGTGTCTCCATCTTCAGTAGAACTATGTGGCAATGTGTATGTGATCATGTAGGAAAGGAGCGAAGACATGAGACCAAGGAGAGAGAATCTACGAGCTATGTAATCTGATCTAGTTTTCAAAATATCCAAGAAATCACAAGATTTCATATCAGCAAACTCATGAGAAGAAATTGCTAGAGAATCCCCAACAATATAATTGAAAGAGACTTGAGGTGCTTGATTTTTCACACCAATAATGATGAGATCTGTCCGAAGCATAACTTAAAGGTCTTGGAGCATCAATTTGAAATCACGAGAGTTAAAATCAGCTCCAAGAAGGTGAGACATGTGTCCTAGCTGCTCCACTGAGAGGGAAAATTCACAGTTTTCTCCATCTTCCATAAAATTCTGAGAATTGTTGCAAGCAATCAAGTTGGAATTTACGGGAAGCATTGGACTAGTGAGGGCGAATGGACCACTTACCAAATATGATTTTACCTCCAAAACATCCAAAAAAACACTTTTCTGCACACTGACAACAACATTGGAGAGATGAACCAAATTCCTCTTCAGCTTCTTGAGCAATGAATGGAAAACTTTGCTCATAATTCAGAATAGAAGAATCATTGGAGAATAGTTGGAAAGAGAGATCTTCTTTAACAATGGTGGTTTGAATGTCTTCTGATGGAGTAGTTGTATTAGAAGATGAGACATCAGAGTTATCATAAAATTCTAGAGCAATAGGAGAAATAGTCATTGCAAGGAGACTTTCACCAATTCGAAATGAACGAGTTGAAGATTCTACCATTTCTTCAACTTGAACAACTTCATCAGAGACTGTTGAGGCCAAAAAATTTGAAGGAAGAACACTTGAGGAGGTGTTGGATTCACTCCATGTATCATTTACTTCTTTCTGCACACCAAAATCTCTATCTAGATTGCTCCAGAGCTCGAATGGATATTCAACATAGTTAATGAGATACCTCATCTTAGGAGACATTACTAGACACATTTTTCCATATGCACTATCACAATCATTTAGCCAATCATTTTTCTCTTCATTGGATTCTGGCATTGCCACAACTCCAATAGACAAATCAAAGTGCTCATGGTTCTTGAGATATGCAACCATCTTCAATTTCCACTCAACATAATTGAATGATGATAGAAGAGGAACTGATTTCAAATCCATTTTGAAGTTGTTGTACCTGCGAAATAAACACTTTGAAAATATGTATTGAGGAATAATTGAATTTAACAAGCTCCCTAGACTCTAATACCATGTGAAATTTCTATAGCTTTGATGGCAACACGAAATTCCACATCTGAGGATCTAAAGCACAATGTAATCCTATTGAGATGAACAACAAATATTTGCTCAATACATATCGGAAGAAGCTCAATTGAATTGAATCCATATTATTTATTAATCAATAATGAGAGTACAATATAAATACATCTCCAAAAAAGAAATTTGTTTTGCTAAGAAGGCATTTGGAATCCTCTCATTGGGTAGGCTTAAATTACCATAGAAACCATCACTAGACATGAGAACTAGTCCTAACTCCTGAATGTGCTCAGTTAACCGAGTGTAACTGAAGGTGATTGGACTTGGATGGCGCATGAGGGAGTTAATTAATGGCATGTAATGATATATGGGCGAATTTAGGAGGTTTAGTTTACTAACAATGGTCATCGAAGCTCACTATCAGACTAGAGCTACATCAGAGACGAGGTGTTGGAGTATCAGTACAACCTCAACATGGTATAACCACTGCACCTATGGGAATATAAAACAAGTGGACTCCTGGTGATAGGTCCTTGTGCTGGGTTTCAAATGTTCATCAATATCTGCAGGTTTTGGTGTAAAGACAAACCTTGCATGGTATCAGAGCATAGGTCTGAGGTTCAATTCCCCCGAGCTACGCCGGAGGCGGGGTGTTTTAGTATCGGTACAACCTCCACATGGTATAAACGTCGCACCTCTGGGAATGTAAAACAAATGGACTAACTGCCACTCTTGGTGATAGGGCCTTGTGCTAGGTTTCAAATGTTCATCAACATCTCCAAGTTTTGGTGTAATGACAAACCTTACATGGTATCATAGCATAGGTCTCAGGTTCAATTCCCCCGAGCTACGCCAGAGGCGGGGTGTTGGAGTATCGGTACAACCTCCACATGGTATAACTGCTGCACCTCTAGGAATATAAAACAAGTGGAATAACCGCCACTCCTGGTGATAGGGCCTTGTGCTGGGTTTCAAATGTTCATCAACATCTCCAGGGTTTGGTGTAACGACAAACCTTACATGGTATCATAGCATAGGTCTCAGGTTCGATTCGCCTGAGCTACACTGAAGGTGGGGTGTTGGAGTATCGGTACAACCTCCACATGGTATAACCACCGCACCTCTGGGAATATAAAACAAGTGGACTAACCACCACTCCTGGTGATAGGGCCTTGTGCTGGGTTTCAAATGTTCATCAACATCTGCAGGTTTTGGTGTAACGACAAACCTTACATGGTATCATAGCATAGCTCTTAGGTTCAATTCCCTCGAGCTATGCGGAGGCGGGGTGTTGGAGTATCGGTACAACCTCCACATGGTATAACTGCTGCATCTCTGGGAATATAAAACAAGTGGACTAACCGCCGCTCCTGGTGATAGGGCCTTGTGCTGGGTTTCAAATATTCATCAATATCTCCAAGTTTTGGTGTAACGACAAACCTTACATGGTATTAGAGCATAGGTATCAAGTTCAATTCCCCCGAGCTACGCCAGAGGTGGGGTGTTGGAGTATCGGTACAACCTCCTCATGTTATAACCACCGCACCTATGGAAATATAAAAAAATGTGGTCTAACCGCCATGCTTGGTGATAAAGCCTTGTGCTGGGTTTGAAATGTTCATCAATATCTATAGGTTTTGGAGTAATGACAAACCTTACATGGTATCAGAGCATAGGTCTCAGGTTCAATTCCCCCGAGCTACACTAGAGGCGGGGTGTTGGAGTATCGGTACAACCTCCACATGGTATAGCCGCCGCACCTCTGGGAATATAAAAGAAGTGGACTAATCGCCACTACTGGTGATAGGGCCTTGTGCTGGGTTTCAAATGTTCATCAACATATGCAGGGTTTGGTGTAATGATAAACCTTACATGGTATCATAGCATAGGTCTCAGGTTCGATTCCCCCGACCTACACTGGAGGTGGGGTGTTGGAGTATTAATACAACCTCCACATGGTATAACCGCCACACCTCTGGGAATATAAAACAAGTGGACTAACCACCACTCCTGGTGATAGGGCCTTGTGCTGGTTTCAAATGTTCATCAACATCTGCAGGCTTTGGTGTAACGATAAACCTTACAAGAACAAGGCCCTATCACTAGGCATGGCGGTTAGACCACATTTTTTATATTCCCAGAGGTGCGACGGTTATACCATGAGGAGGTTGTACCGATGCTCCAACAACGAGAACTAGTCCTAACTCCCGAATGTGCTCAATTAACCGAGTGTAACTGAAGGTGATTAGACCTGGATGGCGCATGAGGGAGTTAATTAATGACATATAATGATATATAGGCGAATTTAGGAGGTTTAGTTGACTAACACTGGTCATTGGAGCTCACTATAAGCCTATAGTGATGAAACCTAGGAATGGTGGCCCAATTAACTGATTGTAGACCAATTAATTGAATGTTATTGATGGTGGATAGATAAAATCATGAAAGTGGACACAATGACTTGTATAATAAATATAAGAAATGAAAACTACTTGATCATTCAAATTTAAAACATTAATAAGACCCATTTTAAACTTGCTCAATATCTTTGAAAATAAAGAAAGTTTCGATTTATCCTATAATATAAATAGTGATACCATGGTACCATCCATCGTTTTAGTCTCCCAATGCTGACATGTCATTTCTTTGGAGGTGCCACCCATCTTTTTAGTCTCCCAATGCTCACATGTCATTTCTTTAGAGGTGCCACGCATCCTTTTAGTCTCCCAATGTTGACATGTCATTTCCATGTGAAATGCTTTAAGTATGCCATATTTTTTACCAAATATGATTTTACCTCCAAAACATCAAAAAATACACTTTTCTGCACACCGGCAACAACATTGGAGAGATGAACCAAATTCCTCTTCAACTTCTTGAGCAATGACTGGAAAACTTTGCTCATAATTCAGAATAGAAGAATCATTGGATAATAGTTGGAAAGAGAGATCTTCTTTAACAATGGTGGTTTGAATGTCTTCCGATGGAGTAGTTGTATTAGAAGATGAGACATCAGAGTTATCATAAACTTCTAGAGCAATAGGAGAAAGAGTCATTGCAAGGAGACTTTCACCAATTCAAAATGAATGAGTTGAAGATTCTACCATTTCTTCAACTTGGACAACTTCATCAAAGACTGTTGAGGCCAAAACATTTGAAGGAAGAACACTTGAGGAGGTGTTGAATTCGCTCCATGTATCATTTACTTCTTTCTGCACACCAAAATATCTATCTAGATTGCTCCAGAGATCGAATGGATATTCAACATAGTTAATGAGATATCTCATCTTAGGAGACGTTACCAGACACATTTTTCCATATGCACTATCACAGTCATTTAGCCAATCATTTTTCTCTTCATTGGGTTCTGGCATTGCCACAACTCCAATAGACAAATCAAAGTGCTCATGGCTCTTGAGATATGCAACCATCTTCAATTTTCACTCAACATAATTGAATGGTGATAGAAGAGGAACTGATTTCAAATCCCTTTTGAAGTTGTTGTACCTGCAAAATAAACACTTTGAAAATATGTATTGAGGAATAATTGAATTTAACAAGCTCCCTAGACTCTAATATCATGTGATATTTCTATAGCTTTGATGGCAACACGAAATTCCACATTTGAGGATCTAAAGCACAATGTAATCCTATTGAGATGAACAACAAAGATTTGCAGCAAAATTAGTGAATAAATATTTAGCAAAATACATATCGGAAGAAACTCAATTGAATTGAATCCATATTGTTTATTAATCAATAATGAGAGTAAAATATAAATACATCTCCAAAAAGAAATTTGTTTTCCTAAGAAGGCATTTGGAATCCTCTCATTGGGTAGGCTTAAATTACCATAGAAGCTATCACTAGACATGAGAACTAGTCCTAACTCTTGAATGTGCTCAGTTAACTGAGTGTAACTGAAGGTGATTGGACCTGGATGGCGCATGAGGGAGTTAATTAATGACATATAATGATATATGGGTGAATTTAGGAGGTTTAGTTGACTAACACTGATCATCGGAGCTCACTATCATCCTAGAGCTACATCGGAGGCAGGGTGTTGGAGTATCAGTACAACCTCCACATGGTATAACCACCGCACATCTGGGAATATAAAACAAGTGGAATAACCGCCACTCTTGGTGATAGGGCCTTGTGCTGGGTTTCAAATGTTCATCAATATCTGTAGGTTTTGGTGTAACGACAAACCTTACATGGTATCAGAGCATAGGTCTGAGGTTCAATTACCCTAAGCTATGCCGGAGGCGGGGTGTTTGAGTATTGGTACAACCTCCACATGGTATAATTGTCGCACCTCTGGGAATGTAAAACAAGTGGAATAACCACCACTCTTAGTGATAGGTCCTTGTGCTGGGTTTCAAATGTTCATCAACAACTGCAGATTTTGGTGTAACGACAAACCTTACATGGTATCAGAGCATAGGTCTCAGGTTCAATTCCCACGAGCTACGCCGGAGGTGGGGTGTTGGAGTATCAGTACAACCTCCACATGGTATAACTGCTGCACCTCTGGGAATATAAAACAAATGGACTAACCGCCACTCCTGGTGATAGGGCTTATTGCTGGGTTTCAAATGTTCATCAATATCTCTAAGTTTTGGTGTAATGACAAACCTTTCATGGTATTAGAGCATAGGTATCAGGTTCAATTCCCTCGAGCTACGCCAGAGGCGGGGTGTTGGAGTATCGGTACAACCTCCTCATGGTATACCACCGCACCTATGGGAATATAAAAAAATGTGGTCTAACCGCCACGCCTGGTGATAGGGCCTTATGTTGGGTTTGAAATGTTCATCAATATCTATAGGTTTTGGTGTAACGACAAACCTTACATGGTATCAGAGCATAGGTCTCAGGTTCAATTCCCCCGAGCTACACCGTAGGAGGGGTGTTGGAGTATCGGTACAACCTCCACATGGTATAACCACTGCACCTATGGGAATATAAAACAAGTGGACTAACTGCCACTCCTGGTGATAGGGCCTTGTGCTGGGTTTCAAATGTTCATCAACATCTACAGGGTTTGGTGTAATGATAAACCTTACATGGTATCATAGCATAGGTCTCAGGTTCGATTCCCTCGAGCTACGCTGAAGGTGGGGTGTTGGAGTATCGGTACAACCTCCACATGGTGTAACCGCCGCACCTCTAGGAATATAAAACAAGTGGACTAACCGCCAGTCTTGGTGATAGGACCGTTTGCTGGGTTTCAAATGTTCATCAACATCTGCAGGTTTTGGTGTAACAACAAACCTTACAAGCACAAGGCCCTATCACTAGGCGTGGCAGTTAGACCACATTTTTTATATTCCAAGAGGTGTGGCGGTTATACCATGAGGAGGTTGTACCGATACTCCAACAACAAGAACTAGTCCTAAATCCTGAATGTGCTCAGTTAATCGAGTGTAACTGAAGGTGATTGGACCTGGATGGCGCTTGAGGGAGTTAATTAATGACATATAATGATATATGGGCGAATTTAGGAGGTTTATTTGACTAAAATTGGTCATCGAAGCTCACTATCAGCCTATAGTGATGAAATCTAGGAATGGTGGCCCAATTAACTGAATGCTATTGATGGTGGATAGCTAAAATCATGAAAAAGGACACATGCGGTGTTAAAATCATGGATGAAGGCACAATAGTGGGTAATGAGGTAAAAAATGTCAGGGATTGAGGCACTAGGAAGTCAACAAGAAGATCTAGGTACTAAGAGGTCAACAATGTTGCATGCATGCTGCATGGATGCATGCATGCATGCATGACTCATGTGTAGATGAAAAATATGCTCCAACACTAAGTCTATACAAAATCAGAAACAAAGACTAATAAACATATTTATTGAAAAAAACAATAAACTTTTAATAAACAATATAAGTTTTTCCTTTGTTAAAAAATATCATAATTTATGATATCCTATGCTAAAATAAGGTCATTTATTGAAACGACAATTAAGCTTTTAAAACCATTGATTGTTTATGTATATGGGGGGAGAAACTCGTAAAGGTATAGGTTTTCCTTGTGATTGAAGGATGCTAATCAATTGTGACGTAATGATGCTAATCAATTTTATGTTTGAAATTTACAATAATTTAAATGATTAAATATTTTTTTTATGTTTATTCATTTTAATTGCAATAAAAAGAAGTAAATTTTATAGATAAATATTGAAAAGATTAATGTGACTTTTTTTAGAGAATGATTTGATTACTTAAGCTTGCGATTGAGTACATACCCTATTCTTTCTAGATATGAATACGTGACCTTTTAGGAGGAAGTATAGGCTATCGATTAGGTCTAACTTTAGTGGTTGTAAAGAGTATTTTATTATTCTCCTAAGTTCAAATCCACCATGAAACATGCATAAACTATTTTTTAAAAGTAATAGTTTGTGAATCAATTATTCACAAAGCTTCTAGCATCTACCATCTTTAAATTATTATTTTATTCACAGACAAAAATCACAATTTCTATTTATAAATAAAAAAATTCACTCTTTAAATATATACTACACTATATAGATATACTGTTAAATAGAAAAACACACACACATATTCAAATACAATTTTAAGAAAAATAAAATGTTTTATAATAAAAAAATAGAAATATATATGCTTCCATTATAATTTGATTAGGAATATACATACATTCATTATAATTTCAATGATATAAAAATGTTATTAAATATTTTCCCACAACATTATTATTGATGGTAAGACTCATAAAACCATGATTCTATAATCATATTGAGGAACCCAATCTCTTGGTTCCCCTTAAATTGAGGGCACATGGTATAACTAACTCGGATTTACAGGATGGAAGTAGAAGATTAAAAGATCCTTTAAAGGGTAGCCTTGAGGAATGTTCAAAGAACTATCACATACGAGCTAGTTGCCTAATGTATAGGCAATAAATATTGTAATCCACCCCTCTAGTTGTGTATTGGGCATATACTATATTCCAAGGAGATTCGATGTTAGGGACATTAAGTCAAATAAAATATGATGTCACAAGGGAAGGGGTCCATTCAGATATTATTGCAAAGTAAAGCCAAAAGGGGTGGGTGTGGCAAGAAAGTCAATGAGTGTAATTTGGATGATAATTGAAAAAGGTTTGTAAAAATCAAAGACATGAATGTTCCATGGCCCCATCTCGATTATTGCATAGGTAACCCCAAGGGGGTGGCACATAAGTCAATGAGTGTCATTTGCATAGGGCTTGCAAGTTGCACATATCATGCAAAATGAGATAATGTGAGGTCATGCTTACATGAATGTTCCATGCAAAATGGAATAGCATTAGGTGAGTGTTCCATGCAAAATCAAAATTTGGCAGTGTGAGGTCATGATTGAGAGAAAAAAATTGCAACGAAAAACAACTTTTTTAATTGAAAGTGGGTAAAATTTGATTTTATTTAAATGGCAAGATTGATTTATTCACATTGCAAAGTTATTTGTGTTTTTTTCTTCTAATGTGTGAATCTATATGTAATAGTATTTTATTTTTTAATGATTTGTATTGATTTTATTAAATTTATTAAAAATATTTATTTTATCATTAAAAAATACTTAATTCATTAATAAAGTAGTAGTTTAAATGTTAGATTTTTTTTAGCTTGTATTTTTACAAAATACCTTAGAAATTTTAGATTAATTCTTGAAAACGTATATGATAATAGTCAAACAAGCATAATTTTGGTGCTCTTGGGATATTAGCTAGATTCCGATAAAAACATTACCAAAAATTCCAAAACATCTAACAAATAAACTATTCTATTTATAAATAATTAATTTTTAATATAATCATTTATATTTTGTTAAAAAATAATACATTTATAAATCTTTATAATTCTTTTCTTCTAAACTAATGTATTATGTATTATATGTAATATTATTTTATTTTATTTTTTAATGTTTTGTATTGATTTTATTAAATTTATTAATATCGATTTTATTAAAATTTTAGTGACCTTTTATTAAAAGTACTACATTTTAGGGACTTTTAAAATTAAAGGATATGGGGGTGGGCTTTGATCCATTTATCTGTATATGAGTCATGACATCATTTAATAAAATCTCTTTGGGTGCAACTACATGTTTGACCACTACCTCAAGGTGACCCATGGCTTCAGGCTAGGTTCTCATGGGAACAAACCTTGCCCATTGGTGAAGAACTCGTCACTCTTCACTAATGGATCCAACCTTTTTAGACTTCTCTACAGAGATATACATACCCTACCTTCTGTTGGGATTATTATTAATCCTCCCTTTGACCATGACATAGTCTAATTGTCTATGTAGGTGCCCCAAGGACCAATCCCTATTATTTAGGAACCCACTCTGAGTGCCACCAACAGTCTCCTTTAGTTGACCTTGATAGGTAATCAATTATGTTCAATTATGCTCCAGTTACCATCAGTTAGATCACAATCAGTTAGCTTAGCGCCAGTTTGCATGATTGAAGGGAGTGTGGGCACCTTTGTTCACCTACCCTCATCAGTTAATTGATTGCAGACTAAGTTAGTTATCCGGAGTTGCATTAGTGATTTTCCCACATTGAGTTGGATCTGGAGTCAGTCCGAGTTGGTAGATTCGAATCCTATCTTAGGCATTCGAATTCTCCTATATGTATAACCATTGTATTACATATTAATTACCGATTCATGAACATAATCATATTATTCCAATTTTGGCTCTATGTGTGTACAATTATGCCATGAGTAATTGATCAATCTGTGCTAAATTATTCTCTCTCTTCTGCAACTTTCTCTTCTCATTTGAAGTCATGCAGGTTGATGATCCTATGCTTCATTGAATTTAACATGGTATCAGAGCGGGTATTCATGCCTGCCTTGAACCTCGAACATTTCTATTGATGCACCAAAAGCCATTGAGTTTCCACATACTTCCTAGAATAATTGCATTGCTCCCTTTGGATTATGTCCAGAGAAGTCTATCCAGGTGTGATGCACTCAAAGAAAGTACACCTGTTTAAGTGAAGAGTGTTTGAGCTAAATTAATTCGAATTGAATTGTTTTGTTGTGTTTTTGTAGGTACATTCAAATATTTCTTGAAGAATTGTTGATCAATATAGTTGTGAAATGGAGAATTGAGCTGCTCTAACTCCTAGGATCCTTAGATCCTTCAATTATCTTGATTGGAGAGAAGATATACACATTTCCTTGCACAACAAAAGTCTGTACAGGATGACCATGGGAAGAGCAGTCGAACCCTAACAGTATATTGAAAAATCAAAGCATCTGGATAGGCTTGATGAAGCTTTTGGCTACATGTGCATCCACATCTCCGGGGAGATGTTGTTCCATATTGATGGACTCAAGAGTCTGAAAGAAGTATGGGATAAGATTGAATCCTTGTTTGGAAAACATGATGAGCTGAGGGGCCATATCCTAGAGAATGAGATGATATCACTACAACCTAGTAACTTCGAAACTATACAGTAATTTTTTTCAAAATTAAAATCACTGGTCATGCAATGCAAGCAATGCGAGATTGAGAAGAAGGATAAGCAATTGGTGCTCTCCATATTGAGAAAACATGGCGCAAAATTTTGAATGTTTTTATCTACCTTTCAATCTGGGAGACTGACTACTCCTAATTGGTGAATTCCATGCCTTGGTGCCTTCACACAGTCTCTAATCCAAGAACAAGACAAGCTGATGCAAATGGGAGCTCTCAGAGCCTCTCCAAATCAAGCTCCCTTAAATGGTGAGACAAGGAATGCGCAAGCAAGAAGGAAGCATAAAGGTAAAGAGAAAAGAAACATTGCATTTGAACCTAAAGATGAGTTTGATCCATCAGATGAAGCCTTAGGCTTTAGGAAGGACAAACATAAAAGGTATGACAAGGGCAAGTGCTCTTACTGTAATAAATGAAACCATACAAATAAGTATTGTATGAAGAATACCATTGATCAGATGGAAAAACTCCTTGAGCAACATAACATTGCACTCCCTTAAGGCGTAAAAAAGATAGACTCCAGAGAAAAGACTGAAGATCATGATGAGAGATGGCATGCACTGAAGGCTAGCTGTTCAAAATCACATGCCTTCCTCAATGATTCAGGAGCCTCCAATAATATGGTTGCATCCAGAGAATCATTCTCTTCATTACAACTTACTGATGGTCTGAGTATTCACATGGGCAATGAGACTCAAATTCGAGCTGAAGGAAAGGGTTCAATCAAGTTAAAACATTGAGTGTTGAAAGATGTACTCTATGTGCCCTCTTTCACTGCAAATTTGTTATCTGTATACCATATGACACATACTCCCACCAAAGTGAGTAGTATTTGGTCTTGAATCAGTGGAGATCTCAGATACCTCAACTGGGAAGATTATAGCGAAGGGTGTTGCAAACCACGCCTCCAAGGCATATAAATTCTCACACTTTCTGCCATACTCAGATCTAATATAGTCTCAGCTGCCATTTGAAAGGAGAGGTAAAACCATTCTAACCACACCTTTTACATATGATACTGTTTCCATCAGTGTTTTAGATTCAAAATCCAAAGCAAAAGACCCACTTGAATCAGCTTATGAAATTGAAGATGAAGTTCAGAGTGATCCATATCCAAATCGAGTCCCTACTCCCAATCCTAGGACTAAATGGGCACAAAATGTTATTGAGGAAGCTGGGAACATGACTGGAGAGCCATCTAACATGAGGAGAACAAGATGCCAGTTTCAAAAAGAAAACCTTGCGCTATGTGAAGAAAATTCACTTCCTTTAGAGAGGTGCAACAAGCTCCCATAGAGATGCTACATGATGGTAAGCACTGATTAGCAATTATGCTCACTGAAGAAAAAATTGGATCATGTCACTCTTCCTCTAGAAAGAAGAGACAAAGGAAACATTCCTTCTCTCGTCTATCATCAGTGGAAGAAGATGGAGAGGTTCACATGCACAGTCCCAGGATACTAGTGCACACAAGGACCGTCGCACTGCTTCACTGCACCACAGAGATGCAGGTTGCATAAATATTTTCAGAAGTTTTTTATTCAAGAAGAAATTTTCTCTTGATATGAAAGCTTGATTAGGATTTTCCTGCTTATTTTGAGGGGGGGGGGGTGGGGGGGAAAAGGGTTCCCATGAGGTTTTCCCCATTTCCTCGATTTTATTAAGCAGCTATTATTTTTTGTATTTAGATTGTATGGGTGACATTTGGTCTTAGTTTCCTGGGCCTAGGTTGTCCAAAGTCACGATTAAGGGGGGCGTGGGGGTGTTTGGATTATTATTAATCCTCCCTTTGACGACATAGTCTAATTGTCTATTTTCCTAGATTAGGCCTAGTCTTCATCACTCCACTAATGTATGGGAGACACACCTAGCATCCACCTACCACTTACTACGCTTACATGCATGAGTTTAGGTGCCCCAGGGACCGATCCCTATAATTTTAGGAACCCACTCTGAGTGCCACCATCAATCTCCTTCAGCTGACCTTGGTAGGTAATCAATTATGTTTAGTTATGATCTAGTTATCATCAGTTAGCCTAGCGCCAGTTTGCATGATTGAAGGGAGTGTGGGCATCTTTGTTCACCTACCCTCATTAGTTAACTGATTGTAGACTAAGTTAGTTATCCAAAGTTGCATTAGTGAGCTCCAAAGTGATTTTCCCACACTAAGTTAACTCCAGAGTCAATCCGAGTAGGTAGATTCGAATCCTATCTTAGGCATTCGAATTCTCCTATATGTATTACTATTGTATTACATATTAATTACTGATTCACGAATATAAACATATTATTCCAATTTTGACTTTATGTGTGTACAATTTTGCCATGAGTAATTGATCAGTCTATGCTAAATTCTTCTCTCTCTTCTGCAACTTTCTCTTCTCATTTGAATTCATGCAGACTGATAATCTCGTGCTTCATTGAATTTAACACCTTCGAATTTGAGAAAATATATTTTAATATTATTATAAGTTATAAGTTACCTCTTACCTTTTCACTTATTAAAAATTAAGATACATTATCACATGCCTTCCCTTATGACTAGACTATAACTAAAAAATAATGTTTTTTCATTTTTTCTTAGTTAAACAAGACCTCTATGTGGGGAATGGGTAATAGCAATATATTTTACTAAATATTTTTGAATTTATTTTAATTAATATTTTTTTTCAATGTACATGTATATTAATATAGGAAAATGTTTTTGGTTTAAAATTATTCAATTTATTAAATTATGATTTAATGGTTGCTATAGAAATGGCCATTTTAATACTCCATGTTCAATTTTTTTGTGTGAATATAGAGTTTTGCATTACATGTTCTTAAGTTTGATGGGTTTCATATCCTAGCGGTTGGGATAAGAAAATGGTTGAGATAAGAAAAGAAATCCTAGCGTGTAAGTGGATTTCAACCATTTTGATGAGTTATGAAGGTCTTACTTTACCCATTATCATGTATTATTCGTTTTTTCTTATAAAGATTAATCTATATTCAACTTCTCATTTACAATTTGGTATCTTAGTAAGAAAAAGTAAATGCTTATTAAATATAGTTTACAACACTTATAGCATAGGTTTGAAATTTGGTATCTTAGTAAGAAAAAGTAAATGCTTATTAAATATAGTTTACAACACTTATAGCATAGGTTTGAAAGAAAATATTTTTTTTAACCACTTTAAATGTTAAGATAAAAGAATATAAATCCATTTTAAGTATGCATTTACTAAAAACTTAGAGAGATCAAATACCTTAAAGTGCAAAATTTTAGGAAAAGCTTTGCATAACATGAACTATCCAAATTTCATTATTTTTTTTGGTTGTAAATAATTGGATTATATATTTCTTTGGTTTTGAATTTGGTTAGATCGAGATTGCAAAAAAAATTTACTTAATACTTTAATATTTTATTAAATTGCCACATGCTCTACATTGAGCATGTAATTACACTTATCTCTCATACCAGTTTTGAACTTTAGGTTAGGGATGAAATTATTAAATTTTTGTTTACTTAATATTTAATTATTTGATTAAAATGCCATGTGTCAACTCCATTGAGCATGAAATTACACTTCTCCCTCATATTTCCTTAATCATCTTTATATTTCCTATTTTTCTCTAACATATTGCTCTTATGCTATGTATATCTTTTTTATTGAATAAATTTGGTGACTTGTTTTCTCAAAGATGATAAATCTTGCCATAACTCAATTGTTAATTGGCACGTGAGGAATGATTGACTTAGTAATGTGGGTGACTCATCAATCCTACTAGATATCTCTAATTCTTGAGCTATTATCCTGTATCCTTAAGTCTTAGAAAGACAAACTATTTGCCAATCATAAGTAATTTTAGGTCTTACTCCACGACCAAAAGACTAAAGACAATTTTATCCTATATAGTATTTACAAGAAAACTAGTATCCTATTGGTCATCCAACTACCTCCAATGGGTTCATGTGCTTTGTAGTATCATCCAACCTTAGTCCCACACATTTAACCTCTTGCAAACACTAACATAAAAGTAATTACAAAGCTTTCACATATCAAAGCTTTCAATATTATTGACGACAATCTTCAATGGAAAGTGGGAAATGGACGTCAAGTTCGTATTGGATGTAACCCATGGGTTGGGTGCCTTGAGACCTTCTCTCTGTTGGATCATATCTGAACCAAACTTCAAAACATGAATATTATACATCTAGATCAAATTAGGTTGGGACTTGACCCTGCAAATATTAGATAGACTTGGATGATAGCTCGGGACATGGATCTAAGGCATGAGGACTGGAATATTTGGGAAAATTATATTAAAGGATTAAAGGATTCATATATTCGACTGACTAATGAGGAGGCTAAACTCTGTTGGTGCAAAAATGCTAAAAGTGGGCCCTATACTCCTGAACTTGGTTATCTCTTCCCTCACATGGTGGAGGACCATCCCGAGCCTCCATGGTGGAATGATATCCTTTGGCGATTGGAATGCCCTTTCAAATTGAATTTATTCCTATGGATGGCCTTACACAGATCCATCCCTATTTGGGAGTTTATGACTCACCGATTTTGGAGTGGGCCTAGTTGGTGCCCTTTATGCAAATAATTTTTTTAATAGAAACTGGAACTTTTTTCATTATATAAAAATTCCGTGCACATGCATTCAAAACAAGAGTAGACCCAATCTGAATTTAGATTTCAAATAAGCAAAAATGACCATGTCTGTAACTACCTTTACCTTACTAAAGACCTTATATTGCTTCCTACTTTTCACCATGCTAAAGGAGGGATAAACCCTGATGAACTGAAAGTTTAACAAAATACTAAAAAACATCAACTAGAACTTAATACTTTGACACTACTGCTTGTTCTTTGCATGCATTCCTGGAACGGGCTTTGAAACTGAAATTTCTTCCATTGGCTGCACTCCGTTAGCTTGCGTTTCCTGGCAATGGATGCATTAGGTCATATCGACCATTTTTTGGCGTCTTCTGCAATTCTATCAATCTTTCCTAGCAATTCTTTGGTATGCTTGTCCATATCATCAATCCTTGATTCTTGACAGGACAACTTACTTAACACATACCCAATGTCAACTGAAAGCTCCTGGTTTTGCCTCACACCGCTACATACTGCTTTGAAAACATTCCGTAGATGAAATTTAAAATCGACAATGCTTCCCTTGCCACTGTTGAGACCCTCTATCCATCCTTTCCCTTCGTTCTTCTCAGTTTGCATTGCCGTTGTTTCCTTGACCGATCACTTGGGGAAACTCTTGATAATCTCTACATAATCCGCAACAATAACCTCCTCTGATGCCTCCTACTCTATCTCTTCTCGTAGAATACAACGACCCCTTCATTCTAAATCGCTCCACTCAACTACCATTTCGTGTGTGGAGACAACTGCAACATTAAAATGAAGTGAAATCTATTTGGATGAGTTTTGAAAGCGTTTTCTGGAGTTCACGTGGGCCTGAGCATGCAAGACGTCACATATGTTGCTTCTTTATCCATTGACACTTTCCCTTGACCCTTGCTACGCTTGAATGTGTTCGTCATGGAATTGGGTGATGTTTAGGACCATCGAAATGGAACAATACACAACCTATCTCAAGTCTAGCCCCTTTATTGGCTAGTGAATCCGCCTTTCCTTTTTTTCCCCAAAGAATGTGCACAAAACCGAGATCTTTTCCTGCCATGAAGTGTGCAATTCTTCTGCATCTTGTATTCCCATTCCTATATTCTCTTCACATCTTTTGAATGACTTGCCTAGAATCTCCTAGGATGATTGCTTTGTCTATATTTATTTTGGCCATAAGTTTGATATCATACATAAGAGCTAGCCATTCAGCTTCATTGTTAGTTTTCGTTTTGAGTCTCCAAGCAAAATATTCTACAATTTTTCCTTCTGGGTCGTAGCTTATCCCCCTGCACTTGCCTCCCCAGTAAATGTTAGGAGGACATGGGGGTGGGATTTGATCCACTTATGTGTCCACGGGTCACAAGATAATTTAATAAAATCTATTTGGGTGGAACCACATGTTCGACGACTACCTTAAGGTGCCCCCACGACTCCAAGTAAGGCCCTCATTGGAATTAAACCTTGCCCACTAGTGAAAAACTCCTCGCTCTTCACCAATGGATCCACCCCCTTTGGGCTCCGTTTATACAAATCTTGTTGTGAATCCATTGATCACATTTTCTTATCATGTCCATATATTCTCAACATTTGGAGACACATTTCTCGTATTATGGGTATTAATTTTCCTTGGTGGGGATCACATCTTCAGGAATCCTTTTTGGTTTGGATTCAAAATGGTGATTATGTTGATTATCAGGCACTTCCTGTAATTATCATTTGGCTTGTTTGGTATGCAAAGAACATGGCTACTTTCTAGGATTGTTTTGTTCCCCCAGAAGTTTATGGAATAAAAGACTTAGCCACTCTTAACTTATTCCCTCTTGACAATGATCACAATAAGCTCTGCATTATCAAGGATCCAATCATTGACACGTCTTAAAGTTGGGCTTTTTTAATGGTGCTTCCCAAGACAATATTCCTAAAGGAGGGGTTGGGGGCATTATATTATTCAAGGATACTCATCGGTACAAGTTTGTTGCGGGTCTGGGTCTGGGTCGCTCTACCAATAATCAGGTGGAATTGACTACCGTTAGGTATACCTTACTCGTCGCTCTCAATCTTTGTATTCATGACCTGCATATTATTGGCGACTCTCTATTGGTTCTAGACTGGATGAACAAGAGAAAACAACTAACCAATATTCATCTGGATGTCATTATCGAGGATCTGAATAAAATATCTAAGCAATTCTAGTATATCAACTACCAACATATCTACAGAGAAAAGAATCAAGAAACCGACCAACTATCCAAAATTGGCCTCAAACAAGTCAAAGATATTTTGCTCAATTGGGAATCCAATGAAGAAAACATCATTGAATATGATCTAGGTCCCATTCCTTTTTGAGAATTTGGGGTGAAATAGTCACCCAAGTTCGTATGCATTTTGTCTTTTGTGTAATATAACGTAAAGAACAAACTATTGTCCATACAGTGCCACATATGTATTTTGAATTTGAGAAGTCCATTCGAGCTATTTACAACCTATATATTTGATCAATATGGATTGGAGATGATTTTATATATAATAAATATGAACATTGTACAAAAGGAATACAAAATCTATTATGCAAGATTATATTGTCATAATTTGACAAAGATCATAAATAGCTAATTATTAGTCTCTATACAATGTATTTTGTTGTTAATATAATGAAATGCACCTTTTTTGAGAGGAGAACAAAAAAAATTAAAGGTAATTGCAAATACTAATATATAAAAGTAAATTAATATGCAAGGGGGATGTAAATTAATATGCAGGGAGGATGTTTACCATATACATTTAATTTGATATACTTAATTTAAGGATCATGATCCAGGTTCAATACCTTCTGCTTAACGTAACAAAGCCTAAGATATCGGCCTGACAGAGCAGAGCTCAATCGACAGCACCTGCGATGCAGATGCAGTCTCACCCAAGATATCTCTCTTGATGGGTAACTGCCAAAACTACGTTTCCGCAGTTGGGTGGGGGATTTCTGGTACCTTGGTCCCTTACCAAGGTTCTCAACGAAGTCTCTGGGTGGATTATTTATTCTTACTATGAGCAGTTAGATTGCGACCCAGCTTCTCTTATGCTACTTATTATATCAACAATCTTTGTGCAACATAATCATATTCACTTGATACAATGGGACTGATATACATCTATTCATTTGTAAGCAAATCTACAATCATCCATTCAATGCAATATTCATACAAATAACTCATACACATTCAACATTCACACATATACACAGGATATAATGTGAAAACCCATCCGAGCAAAAACTACAAAGGTGCTCTTCATTTGGCATGAGGAAATACATTCACATTTCGTTTGCGCACTAAGCTGCAGACTCTATTCTAGATTTTCTTCTCTATCTTTACAGATTGTTTCTTCTTCTCATGCTCTCTTCCTACTTAGCTTTTCTAATGATCCCCACACAACATGGATCAACTCAACTTCTCCTACTCTTCTGTGCACTTAGCGGCAAATTCTTCAACTCATATGCACTCATCAACACTAATAGACAAAATACAGAGCTAATAACTGAAAAGCTACAATAGTGAACCCAACCATCCAGAAGCTAACTGGCACAAATTCTTCAACTCGTATGCACTCATCAACACTAATAGACAAAATACAGAGCTAATAACTGAAAAGCTACAATAGTGAACCCAACCGTCCAGAAGCTAACCTGCAAAGAGCTTGGGTTCCTTGTCTTTCCTATTCTAGTAACACCAGCTTGGGTTCCTTGTCTTTCCTATTCTAGTAACACCTAATCAAGAGGCACTAACAACCTGACTTGTATCTTTCATTGAAAAAAATTACTCCATATTTTATATATAATTTTTAAAATACTCTAATTATATATTTATATACACATTTGTTTTTCATTAAAATTATGAATATGAAAATAAATTTGGCTAACTTTATCTGGACTGTCGCATCTCCGATCACTTGCTTTTACAATGATACCTTCCATTCCGTTGCTGAACCAATAACATGAAAGTAAATTTTAAGAAATGACTTTAGACTTGGAGTAAAATAAATGGCGCCAACATGAACAATGCACTTTGACAGTTCGATGGAGCTATTGTGCGCATCACTCGATCTCCACTGCACATAATGCTTCCCAACTACAGAACATGAATACAGGCTACTCATACAGATTTTAATAACCTGCCTCTGACACATGTCCGGAACAATGAATATATCCACTGTTATATATACACTCGCCGCAAATAGTAGAAACCCAATTCAGATTTGCATCCATACCCAACCCATAATCTCCTTTTTCCCATAGGCCCATAGTTAGTTTTGTATCTTTCACTCTCATCCGATCCTGAACAAAAAAAACATCCATTTATACGTTCAACCAGACGAGATTCAAGATTCAATACATTATACTGCAATTTGTTGTTGTTGGTGATAGATTTTTATCAAGATTCAATACGTTATACCGCAATTTGTTGTTGTTGGTGATAGATTTTTATCAAGATTCAATACATTATACTGCAATTTGTTGTTGTTGGTGATAGATTTTTATATTCAGAAAGGCCGGATTTTATAGTTATTGTCTAGAGGATCCCAATGGTTTGCACAAATAAAGATTCAGAGTGCCACCAGAACGTGTTGATCGGATCCCAAAAGCATTTGGATCGCGCAGAATGCCCAGTCTCGAGCAAAGCGAGGAAAAAGAGTAGCAGGGGATCCTCTTCTGGGCTGTACAGAGGCGTTCGAATGAGGAGTTGGGGATCCTGGGTTTCTGAGATCAGATCTTCCCATCAGAAGAGGAGAATATGGTTGGGCTCATATTCCACTGCAGAGGCTGCTGCCAGAGCCTACGATGCTGCTGTTCTCTGTGTCAGGGGCTCCTCTGCTGCGTTGAATTTTCCAGACTCTGCCACCATGATTAATCCTTCTCAGAGCTGTCAGTCTAAGTTGTTGTCTCCGAGGTCTATCCAGAAAGTTGCAGCTGCTGCTGCTTATGGGTATTCTACTGATCTTGCAGGCTCCAATAGCGTTGACAGTGCTGCTCAAAGCCTTCAAGTTTCTTTAGACTCCAATGTGAAAGCAGAGGTTGCTACTGAAACAATGCCTAATACTGTAAACATTAATAGTGACGAGGAGACTTCATTGTTAGAGCGGTTCTCTGAGTCTCCCAACAGAGTTGATCATCAGATGCTCTGCTGTGCATTCCTATCGTCTGATTTGGCTTTTTACTCCGACTGGGTGGATGAGAGTTACAGTGAGGATCATCATGAGGATCTCTGCAACCTGTGGAACTTCGCCTGACCAGAATCAATCTATGATCGATTTCTACTCTGATTTGCTGATATTGTATTTAAATTTCTGGAATATCACTGATATTGTTAACAGTGCAAAAAAAATTGGACTATTATACCCTATATAATCACAGGCTAATACCCACCAGTATTATTCCTCTGCAAATATAAATGGAAAAGTTGTACAATCTACAAGCTTTTATTTTCTTCATGCCATTGAATTATATGCCACATGAATTATATAAGATATTTTTTCCCAGATTAAGATTAAGGGGTGGTTAACCATTTGTTAGAGGGTTAATCCATCTGTCATAATGTCATATCAGCATGAGAATCAAGATTACATTTATTTATAACTCGTACATTCATACAGGCTCAACAAGAGCATACATGTCACTTATAAGAATTGAACTTGGGTGGGAAGGATAACATCCATTCCTCCTAACCACCCAAAAACAGTAAGATCGTTGTATAGTAAGATGGTTGTATACTGAAATGCATTTTAGCTAGCCCACATAAGGCAGATGTGGGTATTGATGCAAACTATATATTGTTAATTTGATGGCTTAGTTTTATTAATTTGACAAAGATATTGGATCAACCATATATCATGATCTGTTTGCTAAGTAAATATCACTTCTTTCTTCTTTCTTCTTTAGAGGTTTCAATTTATATGGAATGGATGTTATTAGATTTCTTACCTTTTATCAATATTCTTAGATTTACAATCTTTTCTATGGTGCCCAACTTTAGTGCATTTCTGACATTTCTTTGCAAATTGTAGTGGAGATTTAGATCTACCTTAGGAAGACTTATTTTTCCCCATTTGGAGATGATCTCTCACAGATAAAACATTCTTGGTCACACCCTTCATACATTTTCTCCTCATTTCCTTTGATAACAAGGATGCAACTAAATCCTCAAACTTTAATGTGGATTGATTGGTATTACCAATTACTATAACTAAATTATCCCAAGAATCTAGTAAAGAACATAACAAACTAATACACTTATAATTGTCCTCCATCTTAATATCAATAGAGACAAGTTGACCTACATGAGCTGTCATAGAGTAACAGTCCTCTATCATAAGATGATGCAACTTCTTTTGAAGAAATAACTTGTTTACCACGGACTTTGACTGATACAAATTCCCTAACTTATCCCACAACTTCTTTGCATTGCCTTTTCTAGAGAAGTTTAACAACATTGAATCTAAGAGGCATAAACTATTGTTCTTATCTCTTTTATTTCCATCTTTTCCCAATCTTCTTTTGTACTTGGAGAGTACAATAACATTTTCCATCTTCAACTTCCATAACCTGAGGATTTGGTTATTAAAATTTTATATTTCTATTTTTGAATTGGTTGTCATTTTCTTTATACAAGATTCATTATACAAATCTCCAATCGACAACACATGTTTATTGTAGACCAAAGATACCCTTACCCTTCAAAGGATGAGATAAACCCTAGCAACAAATGTGCCCTCCTGAAGCTAATAACTTAACTCTGTTACCCGATGAAGAGTTTGATAAACCTATGTAATAAAAAACAATACCAAACACAATTTATATTACAAGAATTAACAAAGGCATACACACAGTACACAAAAGTTTAGTAATTTACCCCCAAAATCTAAATAGGGAAAACCAACCTACCTAAGAGTTTTTCTACTCTCCATCTTATTGTATTATATTTTATGTTTACAATACAAGATTACAACATCCAAAACCTTAACCCATTAGCCAAAATTAGATTACAACCCTAATTCCTTAAGAAGATTTAGTTTTCAATGGGCCGAAAACCATTGGCAGAAAATGCTCAAAACAAACCCAAAATTTTCTTTCAAGATTTGTCCCAGCACCCCCAACCAAAGGGGTGATCATCCACCGAGACCCCCTTTACTTTGGGAACCTACAAAGAGTACAACATATGTCTAATACTTGTCTTATGGTCCAAAGATACATAAGCATATTTCTAGGATTTAACATTGGCTCCCTCTCCTCCCTCTATTTAGGAATATTCTTATAGAGAAAGTTGGAAGAAAATTATCCTCAGAGCTACTCTTTACAAAGCTTTGGAAAAGGATTCATAGATGGACTTTCTATCATCTCTCCCTTTCTAGCTATGCGCTCCTTATCAATTTTGTTCTTCATGCCATCCCAATCTTCACTTTCTTAGCTCTTGCAGGGATTTTCAATGTGCTTCAACACATAATCAACCTTCAAAGATGCTTCCTCTAGGGAGGCCCCTCTTTCAAAAAAAAAATTCCCCTTATTGCATGGAAAGATATTTGACTCACCAGTGGCACGTGAAGGGTTACGATTCAAAATCCTCTTAAACTATACTTCTATTATGGGAGGGGATTTTTTCAGACATCACTTAGTTCTCCATATGTCTTATGGGGGGAAATATGGAGAGCCAAATATGCTCAAGGAATTGAGGATACAAAAATCGTTCGAAAAAATAACCTCTCAGATGGATACTTCATTTGGAGCCACACTAGAATAGCTTATGCAAGATTAAAAATGGAAAATCTACTCACTTGGAAGACTCCTAGCAATAGTTTCCCCACCAAACATAGGACCATGCTATCAAATTTTGAACCTTGGATTCATTGTTACAATTTGGAAATGAGTTCATTTCTTATGGCAAGATTTCAATTCAAATACCCATCCTCTACCCAGAGAATGGAGCTCCAAAGGCTCTTGGCCCAAATCTATTCATTCTTAAGCCAAGGACAAACTATGGACACTCTTGCAAATAAGAGTCATTTCATGGAATGTAGGACCATATACCCTCACACGGGGCTATAGAGGTGGTGGTATCTACAATGTGTAGAAAGTTTACCATATCACATCCAAAATTTTGTGCAAAGTAATGGACCCGCTAGGCTATGGCGACACATTTGGCAAGGTCATCTCTACCACAAGGTGGCTTCCTTATGGTTGGTTGCTAAAAGGATTCAAATCTTAACTTTGGAAAAGCTTCACAGATGAAGTACCTCGACCCATCCAGATGCCCTCTATGTGAAGAGACAGAGTAATTAATGCAACACATATTAAATTAGTGTTTCTTCTCCCTCTCACTGTGAGACTTGAGTGCCAGTCTCTTTATTCATAGACAAAAGTTAGCTTTCCATCCTTTGCATACTGTCCAATTTTTGTCAAGAACCATTAACAAGATAGCCAACTATGCATGGATTATCGTCCTAGGATTCCTAACCTTACATATCTGGAAAGAGAGGAACAACATGATCCTTAAGGAAAAACCCCTTTCCCAGTTAAATTGGTGGACAATGTTGGGAAGGAATATAAGAGAAACCTTATATGCCAAGATACAATCTGCAAAAGTTATTGATTGGGACCCTTGTTGCAGTAAAATTATGATGGTTTGGGGCCTAGAAAAATACATGTTTAATATTGGGCACTAAACCTTCTAGGCTAATATCCCCTCTGGAAACTCTTAGTACACACCCCTGACATGCATAATCAAGCTAAAATTTGATGGCACTTCCGAGGGAAATCCTAGGCCCAAGCATTGGAGGAGTATTCAAAGACTTTGAAGGAAAGTTCTTCTCCTTACTATGGCTTTAGAAGCATTGATACCAACAACTTTGTTAAATTGCAAGCTCTTGAAGGAGATCTTATTCTTGCCACAAACCATAGTTGATCCAATCTTCTTATTGAAAGAGACTTCCCTAATTTCCATGGAAGCTCTTAATAATCCAAAAAAGGTCTTAATGTAGTGGAAATTCACTAGTGCCTTGACAAATAGTCTCTACTTAGAACAATAATCTCTAGATCCCCTTTCCAATGCATGTTTATCAAGAAGCAAACACATGAAGGCTCAATAATCTCTAATGAATACCTTGAGCTCACCTACTTCAACACAACCAACAAAGATTTGCTTCACAAATGCACCCTCATAGATTTGGGGGACACAAATTATTTTTAAATAATCACCTCAAAGTCTTTAACCATTGATGTATAATACAATAATGTAGGGACTTGGAATCTAGGGAATGTGGAGGAAGGGATGTAAACAGGGAGAGTTAGAGTTGAATTTTTTTCATTTTGGATGTGGAATGCAAGGGTGTGGGATATTGTAACGTCCCCATAACCCATAATGTGGATTATTTAAAATTTTTGCTTAAAGAACCTCCTTTGTTCTTCTGATAAACACCAGGTATGAACGTTAACCTATTCTCCAACCTTCATCTTGGGCTTAGAACCACTATTCCAGTTGTTCCGATCTTCAATTATCCATTTTGCGTCCAGAATGGCCATTTCCAAACTAAACTAAATTTTTTGACTTCTGTCCTCCGACTTTCGACCTCGGAAATCGGAAATGCAGCAATGCAAGGTGTTCACCTGTCACCTTTTCGATTTCTGGCTTCAAACTTTCCACCTTCCAATTTTTTACTTTGAAAATAAAAAATCCAACAATGCAAGCTGTTTTCCTGTCACCTTTCCAATTTTCAATTTCCGGCTTTCCGCCTTCCGATTTCTGACTTTGGAAATCGAAAATCCAACTTTCCACAGAACTCCCAACTATCCTTCCGCCTTCCGACTTCCGAATTCCCGACTTCTGCTTTTCGAATTCAGGAATCGAAAATCCAACTTTCCTTAGAGGTTTCAACTATCCTTTTGCTTTTCGACTTCCAACTTCCCGACTTTCGCTTTCCGACTTCGGGAATCGGAAATCCAGCTTTACTTAGAACTTTTAGCCGTCCTTCCACTTTTCGACTTCCCACTTCCACCCTCCGGTTTCGGGAATCAGAAACACAACTTAGAACTTTCAGCAGACCTTCCGCTTTTCAACTTCCGACTTCCTGACTTCCACTTTCCGGCTTCGGGAATCAGAAACACAACTTTACTTAGAACTTTCAGCTGTCCTTCCGCTTTCCGACTTTCGACTTCGGAAATCAAAACACACACTTTTGCTTGGATTTAAACTTCTTTCTTCGGCCTCTCACACTTCGCCTTCTGCTGCGGATCTCGGGGTGCGAAAACACCATAATCTGCCTTATCCAACTTTCCCTTTTTTGGTTTTTGCCTTCCGCCTTCCATAGGTGGATTCCAAGGGGGAGAAACACTGAGTCAGATACATTTTGACTTTGCAACAGGATTCCAGCTTCCATGGACTTAGGAAAAAATGCATAAATCATAAAAGGCATGTACAGAAGTAATATGTAGGAAAACATAACAGAAGTGAATCTCTACTTAATCATCAACAATCATTTAACATGAATATAGAATTCCATAGACAAATACATGGCAGAAACAAACACAACAGAGATACTTATATTGATAATTAATATTTCCCGCAACTAGCTAGGTGACTGCAATGTTCCACCCAACCATAGGTCAGTGTGTTCATTAATCTCTCAACACATTGCCACCCCCGAGTTGGGCATGATTTCCACAAGGAATTAGGGAACCAACAAGCTTATACACATCTAGACCAGAGCGCACACACACAGTCAATCCAACGTTCAGTTGGATTTATCGGACTGTCCAACAAGCCAACACCAAGTTGGGTTTATCACGTTGCAAGATTAAAAACCAAACAATGTTGGGTTTATCAGGCTTACTCAGCCAAGCCAGCATAGAGTTGGGTTTATCAGTCTGTTCATAGTCAAGCCAACTTCCAAAATATGGATCAGTCAAGCCACATATGAGTTTATCAGGAACTCAACCAACCCATCATGCACAGTGGGTTTATCAGACTCTCCAGCCAAGGATTGCACATGGCCAAAACACAACAAGACATAGCCAAGCCAACATATGGGTTTATCAGGCTGCAAGATTACAAGCCAAATAATGTTGGGTTTATTAGGCTTACTCAACAAATCCATCATACAGTTGGGTTTATCAGACTATTCACAGTCAAGCCAACTTCCAAAATTGGGGTCAATTAAGCCACATATGGGTTTATCAGGCACTCAGCCAAGCTATCATGCATAGTGGGTTTATCAGACTTACATTCACTCAACAAAATAAGGAGACCACCCCCAATCTCTGCACGGCTGAGGATGGTAACAACAAGTGAACGAACCCAAAACAAAACAAGGTTATGCAAGTAGGGTGAACGCACAACACACATGGAAAGAATGGAATCCTCTCCCCCCCACACAACCATGACGCTTCCCCAACAAAAAACCCATCTGCACGTCTCAAAGAAAGGATTAACTGGGCACACACCACGTGGTTACTTGCAGCAGAAGAAAGAACACGACCTCTCAGGATTGCTCAGACAAGCAATCAGACTACCATGCCTTGCTTTGCCTAAGGCATTAATTGCCTCAACCAACTTTTGGGAGGAATCGATGATTGAGGAAACATAGGACAAAAGTGCCTGAGGGTTCATGGGTTTCTCCATTGACATCTGTCACACCCTATTGGCTCAGGGGATTTTACTAACTCCCCACCCTATCCCTTATGGAATCATGCCCCCATCTCTTTAGCGTTTGCAATCCCATAGCTAGATGTGGTTTTATATGAATTTTTACATTTACATGATATATCAAAATTTTCTATGCTTGACTTAACACCAAAACCATAGGTATCAATCTTGATCACCTATGCACCAGACACTTGATGAATGGCAGGGCCTTGGCCTTGAGCTCCATGCCATGATCTCAATACAATATATATACATCATGTACAATATTAATACCATGGGGTCAAAAATGGGGTATATCTCCTCCCCCTTCAACAACACTGTCCTCCATGCTTAACAAAATTGGACAAAAATGCTACACTGGCACCACCTCAGTGCTCTGCAAAATTGAACAAAATAGATGTGCCAATCACATGGTATCCTCCAGCTCCCAAGTAGCCTCCTCAGGACCGTAGTGCTTCCATTGCACCTTTACATGTCCTATGGCTCGATTCCGGACCATGGTGACCTTCCTGTCAAGGATGCGCAATGCCTCAGTTTGGAACCCTCCCTCGGGTTCCACCTAAATCACATCCCACTCAATTACATGGTTATGATCATGTACACATTTATTGAGCAAAGAAACATGAAAAACATTATGAGCTCTAGTGCTAGGGGGCAATGCAAGTCTATATGCAACTAGCCCTATTCTTTAAGCACTTCAAACGATCCACAAAATCTA
This sequence comes from Pseudotsuga menziesii, assembly GCA_001517045.1. NCBI lineage: Eukaryota > Viridiplantae > Streptophyta > Pinopsida > Pinales > Pinaceae > Pseudotsuga > Pseudotsuga menziesii. The sequence goes on from LPNX010225992.1 coordinate 766,393, forward strand.
CGGGACAACTTGGCACAACTTCCAATATTCAAAGAACTCTTATTTGTCCTCACTCTTAGATAAACATGATCCCCAACACATAATTATCTGTGCACTCTATGCTTATAAACATAACTCTTCTGTCTGTCCTGGGTGGCCTTCAGATTCTGCCTGATATTTGCAACCTCTTGCTCCATCTCCTTGAGTAATTCTGGACCAAGCACAATCCTGTTCACTGGATTATCCCATGTCACAGGTGTCCTACACCTTCTTCCATTCAAAGCTTCATAAGGACTCATCCCCAGGGATGCTTGCTGCCCATTATTATAAGCAAACTCTACCAAGTGTAGATAATCCTCCCACTTGGATGGTTTGTCCATCACATACATGTGAAACATGTCTTCAAGTACTTGATTCACTCTCTCTGTCTGACCATCAGTCTGAGGATGGTAGGCAGTGCTGAAGTTCAACTTTGTCCCCAAATATGCAAACAAACCCTTCCAAAAGTTGGAGGTGAACTTAGGATCCCTGTCAGAGACTATTGCCTTAGGAAATCCATGCAATCTGAGAATCTCCTTCATTAATATTTTTGCAATATCATCTGTCTTATGTGTGGATTTGACTCGTATAAAATGTGGATTTGAACCTAGGAGTTTCATTCTCTATTGCCTCCATAACATGGGTTGCATACACTCTATAATCCTTCCTACATAACTTCTTCAGCTACATGGCTGAAATATGCCTAACATAAATCACCTTTGGAATGCCTTTAACAACTCTTAAGTTTCCTTCTTCATCTATGCATTCAAAATTATTGTTGTAACAATCAAGTTTTACTCTGTGTGCTTCCAACCAATCCATTCCAATGAGAACATCATAGGAAACCAGTGGTAGAAAATTCATATCTACACAAGTGACCAAGCCCTCCATAACCAATGGACATTTTTCCACCACTTCACTAACCTTCCTCTTAGTCCCAATGGCTAGCTGAACTAACCATGATTTGCTATGCTTTAACTTCTTAAAAGCACAAATCTCAACAACTTTAGGAGTAATATAACTATGAGTAGATCCAGGGTCAATTAAAATAGAAACAGATTGCTTAGCAACTTTACCCGCAACTTCAACCACAGTTGATTGATGGTCTACCTAGCGATTCTGCAGAGCTGCATAAATCCTAGGGACGATCCTTGCAACTTGACTCACTGTTTCATCTTCTTGCATGTTGTAAGTTGGCCTTACATCCCCATTCTCAACGGGACAATACCTGCGTAGATGGGGTCCTTCGCATTTCCAATATTGGATAGGTTCCCTGCTATGTTGTGGATCTCTTGGATTTTCTCCCATCATTCTAGCTAGCTTACCCACAGCTTGTGATGGATGCTTCTGCTGATTCCTGAAGTTAGAAGGTTTAAAACCTATCTTCCTTTAGTCAGACTTCTCATTTATCTTGTCCTTCCATACCTTTTGGTAATAAGGTTTTCCCTTGCTTTGCTCATATCAATACTTAGATTTCCTGATGGCCTCTTCTAGAGTTATAGGCTCATCAAATTAGATTGTGTCTTTGTAAGCTTGAGGTATCCCACTCAGAAACCGTTGGATTTTCACTTTGTCATCTCTAATATACTTAACATACCTTAACAGTTCCAAGAACTTATTGGCATACTATTCCATTGTCTGCTATCCCAATTTCAGCTCATGGAATTCTTTGATCTTATCATCATAATACCTGTCAGAGAGGTACTTCTGCCTGAAGTACTTCTTGAACTATTCCCAAGTGATCTTCCTTTCAATGATCTTCTTTACCTGCCTAAGGAGATCCCACCAAATGAATTCTCTTCCATTCAGGTGGAAGATGGAAACCCTAGCTTTCATATTTCCTAAATAGTCTTGGACTTGCTAATATTTCTTCATCCCAAGGAGCCAAGCTTCATCTTCTTAACCAATGTTTATCTCACCATTAAAGGTCGACAACCTTTCCTTTTTAAACTCATCACGTGAGCTGTTTCTATAACGCCTCCTTCTCTTTTCTTCATGGGATGAAGAGCTCGATCCCCTAGTGGATTCCTTAGAGTTAGAAGACCCACTGGAAGACCTCTCCCTTCTTCAGGCATTGCTTTTGTTTCCTTTTGGTTTCTCTGTACAACGCCCCGAGCTCAGCTGCCTTTGGATGTCTGTTAAGTTTTGTAACATGGCGGCATTCAACTGATGATTCTACTCCTAATATTTAATCAAGCTTCTCATGGTGGCTGCAATCTCTGGCGGTGTCTCTTGAGATCTCCTCCCATTAGACTTGGTGTCATCATTTCCAACTCGGACGTTTTCTCCCATAGCATCTTCCTCGTGCTCATAGGGATTCCGTGCATCGTAACCATCGTAGGTTCTCATGGCTGAGCCAAAACCCAATTTCCAAACAACACTATGAATCTACAAAATGTGTTAACACATCATTTGTTAGATAATTTCAGAATCAAAACCACTTACCCACTGCCCATGGCAGTTTTCTCTGTTACGCAGCTAATAATGTGTTGAAACCATTTACCAACATCTCTGTTAATTGTTCAACTTGGCCCATCAAGGCCCAATGTTGTAACCATGAGCTCTGATTCCATAATGTAACGACCCCATACCCCATAATGCAGATTATTTAAAATTTTTGCTTAAAGAACCTCCTTTGTTCTTTTGATAAACACCAGGTATGGACTTTAACCTATTATCCAGCCTTCATCTCGGGCTTAGAACCACTATTCCAATTGTTCTGAACTTCATTTATCCATTCTGCGTCCAGAATGGCTATTTCCGAACTAAACTGAATTTTTCAACTTCTGTCCTCTGACTTTCGACCTCAGAAATCGGAAATCCAACAATGCAAGTTGTTCTCCTGTCACCTTTCCGATTTCCGGCTTTCGACTTTCCGCCTTCCGATTTCCGACTTTGAAAATCGGAAATCCAACAATGCAAGGTGTTCGCCTGTCACCTTTTCGATTTTAGGCTTCCGACTTTCCGCTTTCCGATTTCCAAGTTCGAAAGTTGTAAATCCAACTTTCCGCAGGACTCCCAGCTATCCTTCTGCCTTCCAACTTCCGCTTTTCGACTTTGGGAATCAGAAATCCAACTTTCCTTAGAAGTTTCAGCTATCCTTCCACTTTCCGACTTGTGACTTCCCGACTTTCGTTTTCCGACTTAGGGAATTGGAAATACATCTTTACTTAGAAATTTCAGTTGTCCTTCCGCTTTTCGACTTTCGACTTCCCGAATTCCACCTTCCGGTTTCGGGAATCAGAAACAAACCTTTACTTAGAACTTTTAGCTGTCCTTCCGTTTTTCGAATTCTGACTTCGCGACTTCTGCTTTTCGGGAATCGAAAACACAAATTTACTTAGAAATTTCATTTGTGCTTCCGCTTTCTGACTTTCGACTTTAGAAATTGGAAAACACACTTCTGCTTGGATTTAAACTTTTTTCTTCCGCCTCCCGCACTTCGCCTTTTACTGTGGATCCCGGGGTGTGGAAACACCATAATTTGCCTTGTCCAACTTTGCCTTTTCTGGTTTCTGCCTTCCACCTTCCGCCTTCTGCAGGAGGATTCCAAGGGGCAGAAACACTAATCCAGATGCATTTAGAACTTAGAACTTTTAGTTGTCCTTCCGTTTTTCGAATTCCGACTTCGCGACTTCTGCTTTTCGGGAATCGAAAACACAAATTTACTTAGAAATTTCATTTGTGCTTCCGCTTTCTGAATTTCGACTTCAGAAATTGGAAAACACACTTCTGCTTGGATTTAAACTTTTTTCTTCCGCCTCCCGCACTTCGCCTTTTACTGCGGATCCCGGGGTGCGGAAACACCATAATTTTCCTTGTCCAACTTTCTCTTTTCTGGTTTCTCCCTTCCACCTTCTGCCTTCTGCAGGAGGATTCCAAGGGGCAGAAACACTAATCCAGATGCATTTTGACCCTGTAACAGGCTTCCAGCCTCCATGGACTTAGGCAAAAATGCATAAATCATACAATGCATGTACATAAGTAAAATACAGGAAAACATAATAGAAGTAAACCTCTACTTAATCATCAACACGCGTTTAACATGAAAACAAAATTTCATAGACAAATACATGGCAAAAACAAACATAACAGAGATACTTATCTTGATAATTGATTTGTCTCGCAACTAGCTAGGTGACTGCAACGTTCCACCCAACCATAGTTCAGTGTGTTCATTAATCTCTCAACACACTTCCACCCTTGATCTGGGCATGATTTACACAAGGAATTAGGGAACCAATAGGCTTATACACAACCAGACCAGAGTGCACATGCACAATCAAGCCAACCTTTAGTTGGGTTTATCAGACTGTCTAGCCAAGCCAACACCAATTTGGGTTTAATAGGATGCAAGCTTACAAGCCAAACAATGTTGGGTTTATCAGGCTTACTCAGCTAAGACAACATACAATTGCGTTTATTAGACTGCTCACAGTTAAGCCAACTTCCAAACTAGGGATTAGTCAAGCCACAAATGGGTTTTTTAGGCACTCAGCCAAGCCATCATGCATAGTGGGTTTATTAGACTGTCCAGCCAAGGATTACTGTAACATCCCGGTTTTGACCCTGTTTGCATTAAAAATGTATATGATGTATATATGGTAATTAATCGTGGTGTGGAGCTAAAGGCAAAAGCCCCACCATCGATTTATCGTTTTATGTTCCGACAATTAAAATCGTTGCCGAAGGTATATTTTGTGCTAGCCGACACAATATAATTTTGTCATTATGTAAATATGCAATTTAATTAAAAACCCCAACCAACTATGTCAATGCAACCATAATGAAAATGGCATGATTTCCTACGGATAAGGGGGGGAATGTTTAACCTTTGGGGCCAATGGGGAAAAGCCAAATGTCAATGGGAGAACCCATCAATCAGTCAACTACTTTTCTTGTCTGATTCATCCAATCATTTAATTCTTCAAAAAATGGTTGAGTTAGTTAATGCATGGGAATGGGGAAGAGTATGGTAGTCACAAATTCGAATTGAGGAAGTCATCAGATTTTGGAAAACGTTTTTCTAACTTGCGGGGCAAGTAAATGCTTGGGAAGGCATGCCCAAGCCATTACCCACACATTACTTCCATTTTTCCTCACCCATTCTCCTTCACGTGGGATTTCTGCATGCAGCTGAAGCTTCCTATGTGTTCATCCTTCACGTTGGAGTCGTTTTCCTCACATTTGCATGCCCATAAATTTGTTTTGGTATTGTTCAATAAGTGGACAAGAAATATTTACATTTTTCCTGCATTTTCATGGATTCTTCAATGGCTGGGAACCATTTTTACCTTGCTGAGTGGCCAAGAAGCTAGATTCACGTTTTTGGGGTTTATAACAGTTGTTTTGGCTCCTGTATGGCCATAGATGCCTTCAGAAATCAAAAACATGATTTGGGTTTTTGCAGAGGTCGATTTTGGCCCTAGGAAGCCATTAAACGAATGTTGAAATCGTATTTTCTTTCCTTGGTGTTTTTCTCCATCCACAAATCTGTTTTTGGGTTCCCCAACGTTTTCGGTTGCATTTCCCCAATGTTGTCCAAGCTTAAAATCATTTTTGTGTTTTCCAGCGATTTAGAGGAGAGGCCATATCCTCTTAGGTGTTGTTGTTGGTTTCGTTTTTGGCCACGTTAGGGCCAAAACGTCCCTGGGATACAATCTGTTGTTAGTGGGTAGTTCTTACCCTCCTTGGCAATTAATTTTGTGGCTGAACTGTTTTCCTCTACCCAGAAATGGTGTATATTGTTGTGTATGCAATTGGTTTTTGGACTGTGTAGGAGTGGAAATGAGTTTGCTTGACAAACCTAGTGTTTTGTAGGATCCTCATAGACAGAGCTAGAGGGATGGGTCTCTTCTCTACACTCCCCTGAATAACACTGGAAGGGAATTCATGGCCTAAGGGACTGTGCAGCAGAGAAGGGAATGATTCCTTGTGTTGGGTGTGTGTGGATGTCTTAGGAGTCAAGCTAGTTTTGGTGTAGGCATTCTTAGCTCTTAAGTGAGCCCACTAGCTTAGTAGACAATGCTTCCATCTCTTGATAACCTGATAAACCCAACTTGCTGGCTTGGTTATGTGTTCTTGTGTACTCTTGGTCTGATAAACCCAACTGTGTTGGCTTGACTAAGTTTTGACATATCTTTGACTATGTGTGAGCCTGCTTAATTTCCTTATTCCTTATGGGAATCATGCCACTCTCGGGGATGGCAGTGTTGCTAAGAGATTAAGGAGCACATTGACCTATGGTTGGGTGGAACGTTGCAACGACATAGCTGGTTGCGGGGCATTCTTATTCATAAGATAAGTATTCTTGTGTCTAAATCCCTGCAATTACATTTGATAATGAATTACAATGAACATGCTAAATGCTTGAATGTATGGTTTTGCTTCCGTTGTATGGTAATAATGTATGCATGTTTTAGTTCAAAGCATTTCAATTTTTATTATTATGTTCATGGGGCTAGTTTCCCGGATTGATAAAAGCATTGGTAGCGTCCTCTTCGCCGGTCGGAGGGTTGGGGACGTTACAATTACACATGGCCAAAACAAAACAAGACACAGCCAAGAAAACAGATGGATTTATTAGGCTGCAGGCTTACAAGCCAAACAATGATGGGTTTATCGGGCACTTAGCCAAGCCATCATGCACAGTGGGTTTATCAGACTTACATTCACTCAGCAAAACAAGGAGACCACCCCCAATCTCTGCGCAGCTGAGGATGGTAACAACAGGTGAACGAACCCAAAACAAAACATGGTTCTGCAAGCAGGGTGAACACACTGCGCACATGGACAGAATGGAATCCTTCGCCCCCCACACAACCACGACACTTCCCAAACAAAAAACCCATCTACGCGTCTCAAAGAAATGACTGACTGGGAACGTACCATGTGGTTACTTGTTGCAGAAGAAAGAACACGGCCTCCCAGACTGCAGACCTACATGCTTGCTCAGACAAGCAGTCAGACTTCCATGCCTTGGTCTGCCCAAGGCATTAACTGCCTCAACCAACTTCTGTAAGGAATCGATGATTGGGGATAGAGGACAAAAGTGGCTGAGGGTTCATGGGTTTCCCCATAAACATCTGGTCACACCCTATTGGCTCAGGGGGTTTGACTAGCGGGTGATTCCATGAAGATGGGTAACACTTTTTGGCCAAATTTGGCGATGAAAACCTGATTTTTTACTCATGTGCTAAATAGAAGCCCTCAAAACGCATA
>LPNX010226009.1:0-20563 GCA_001517045.1 Pseudotsuga menziesii
GTTCAGAACGACATTCCCCGAATCTTGAGTAATTCTTTGATTGTTATAATTGTTTATTCTTATTCCTGTAATTCAATTCTTAGAACAGCTGAGTGTGATCTATCGCAATTGCATCCTTAGATTATAGTTGATTTATGATTCTGGATTCTGAGTGTGATTAGATCAATAGGCCGTTCCATTGAATTAAGCATTGAGTAGAATTTCCTTTCTGTCAGTAATTGTCGATTTCATTTCTGGTTGATGCATTGAAGGAAGAGTTGAATTTGTAGAGTTAGATGATTTGTGGGATCATGCATAGATAAGGGGATGAACAGAGTTATTAAGAACAGTATTTACTATAATGATTTGGTGTTTGGCATATACTGTGCACTTAACTTTTGAAACAAAAGACTTCCCTGGGTTGACAATGAATTTCGTAAACTCTGTATGTTGATAACAATCTATCTGCATTTAGGGTGCTCGACAGTGGCCAATCCATTCATGACCAATGGACACTTCTCTACCACTTCACTGACCTTCCTCTTAGTTCCAGTGGCTAGCTGAACTAACCAAGACTTCCTATGCTTTACTTTCTTAAAAGCACACATATCCACTACTCTAGGAGTAATGTAACTGTGCATAGAACCAGGGTCAATCAAAATAGAAACAGATTGCTCAGCAATCTTACCTGCTACTTCAACCACAGCTGACTGGTGATCTGCTTGACGGTCCTCTAGTGCTGCATAAATCCTAGGAACTACCCTTGCTACTTGACCCACTGTTTCTGCCTCTTGAACATTATAAGCTGGTCTTGCACTCTCATTCTCGAGTGGACAATTTCTGCGCATGTGGGGTCCTCCACATTTCCAACATTGAAGTGGCCCTCTAATCTGTTGTGGATCCTTAGGCTTTTCTCCTGCCACTCCAACTGGCTTACTCGCAGCTTGGGATGGCTGCTTTTGCTGATTCTTGAAGCTAGAAGGTTTGAAACCTTTCTTTCTCTGGTCAAACTTCTCTTTCTTCTTGTCCTTCCATGCCTTATGGAAATCCGGCTTACCTTTGCTTTGCTCATAGCAATACTTAGCCTTTCTTATTGCTTCTTCAAGAGTTCTGGGCTCATAAAACTCAATTCTGTCTTTATAAGATTGAGGTAATCCACTCAGAAAACGCTGGACCTTCACTTTTTCATCTCTGATGTACCGAACATACCTCAACAGCTCCAAAAACTTGTTAGCATACTCTTCCATGGTCTGCTGTCCCAATCTCAGCTCATGGAATTCCTTAATCTTGTCATCATAATACCTATTAGAGAGGTATTTCTGCTTAAAATACTTCTTGAACTGCTTCCACTTCAGTCTCCTTTCACTGATCCTCTTCACTTGTTTGAAGTGTTCCCACCAAATGGATGCCCTTCCATTCATATTGAATATGGAAACTCTTGCCTTCATGTTTCCCGAATAATCATGCACTTGAAAGTACTTTTTAATACCAAGAAGCCAAGCTTCCGCCTCTTGCCCAGTATTTATCTCGCCATCAAACGTAGGAGGTTTAGCTTTCTTGAATTCATCTCGAGAGCGATCCCTGTGGTGTCTCTTCCTTTTCCTTTTATGAGAAGAAAAGCTTGAATCCCCACTGGATTCTTCAGAATCAGATGATCCACTAGAAGTCCTTCTCCTTCTCCTAGTACTGCTCTTACTGCCTTCTGGTCTTGCTGTACCTTGTCCAGAGTCTATCTTCTTATGCAAGTCTGTCAAACTCTGCAACATTGCAGCATTCAGCTGATGTTGCTCTTCCTGGGCTTTAATCAGGCTTCTCATAGTGGCTGCAACATCAGACGGGGTCTCTTGGAATCTCCTTCCATTTGACTCAATGTCATCGTTTCTATTACGGGCATTTTCTCCCATGGCATCTTCTGCTCTCTTGTCAGAATTCTGAGCATCATACCCATCCTGGGTTCTCATACTGAACCACCTCTAGTTTCGCAACTGCACTACCTGGAATACTTCCCTGGAAGGTGACTATGACTCTGCAGACGTGTTAATGACAACACAAATGTTAGATGCATACATTGATACAAATCAACATTACTTACCTTCTCTTGGATTAATCATAAAATAATAGTTTTCCCAAACACACAAAAATGTCCTTCATCCAAGAAAGTCTATCTGAGGGGGACGATGGGGGTCAAGGGGGCTTGCCCCCTTGTGGCTTCGGGGGCGGCGCCCTCGTTTTTTTTTTTTTTTTTGTAAATTGTTGATTTTCGCGCAATCTGGCGCATTAGCTCGCTGCCAATTTCTCTTATTTTCAACTCTGAAATTCCCCTGAAAAACAGTCAAAAATCCGTCTAAAAACAGTTGAAGTCGGCCCCCAAAACTATCCTTCCTTCCGCAGTGTCGGCTCCTTTACCATTCTCTCCTCCGCCGAATCGGCTGTCGGCTGTATCTCTGATCGGGTGGTCTATTCATCTGCACAGCCACAACGGCGGCTCCCCCGGAAGTTCCAGCCTTCCGCAACGTCGGATGCTTCCTCTCTTTCTTCTTCCGATCGGCGCACTTTCTCTTGCGGTGTCGGCAGTCTTCTTAATCGGCTGGCAGATGCCTCTAGCTTCCGCAACGGCGGACGCTCGAAAGCTCCGAGCCTTCCGCAACGGCGGCTCGCACAAAGTTCCAAACCTTTCGACTTGGCACTGACGTCGGACGTCGGCTGACTTTTGGGTCGGAAGCCAAATCAATTCGTCGTCCGCAACAGCGGGCGGGAAACTTTACCAATCCGTCCGCAACGGCGGATGCTCACTTTGCTGGCTCTTCCGATCGGCGCTTAGAACCTCATCGGACGTCGGCGGAAACTCGGAACATCGGACGTCGGCGGACTCCCGAAACGTCGGACGTCGGACCACTCTCCCTTCCGATCGTTCCAACACTTAGCCAAATTTTAAACCTTTCTTTTACGGTGTCGGCTGTCGGCGGACTTTCCAATCGGAAGCCGAAGCGATTCGCCGTCCACAACGGCGGGCGAGGGACTTCACCGATCCGTCCGCAACGGCGGAATTTCACTTCCTCCGATGGCCCGACCGTCCCATACTTAGCCGATTTTCAACTTTTCTGTGGCGTCGGCGATCGGGTGAATTTTGGGTCGGAAGCATAATTGCTTCGCCATCCGCAACGCCGGACGAGGACTTTTCCAACTCCTCCGATTGATGAACAAACTCCGAGCTTAACCCCTTTAACGTGTCGACGATCGGCGGTCTTTTTGATCGGAAGCGGGATTACTTCGCCCCCCGCAACGGCGGACGAAGGACTTTACGAATCCTTCCGCAACGGCGGACGGGAACTTCATGAATCCCTCCGACTGTTCACACTTAAACAGAAATTTTCCCAATTTCAAAATTTTCACAGTCTTCCACATTCAGACTTCTCCTAGGCAGAATGAAGTGTAACTCCTGTTACTGCATCTTGGCGGCTCATGCAGGCCCATGCTGCAACTCAGTGCTCTGATACCATATTGTCACGTCCCCATGCCTCCGACCGGCAAGGAGGACGCGACCCATGGCTTTAACCAAGCATACTAACAGCCTCATGAACATGTACAGGAAGTAAAATTGCCTAGAACAGAATGCTTAAGCAAATTTGAGCTAAATTATACACCCAGAATTATTAATCATTCACAGATGCAATTTAATTATCATACACAGCGGAAAATAACAGCATTCAGACATGCATTCATTCAACATGTTCATTTCATTTTCATTATCAGTAAATTAAGAATTGCAGAGGTAAAATGTACAAGATCACTTATCTTATGAAAGATTTGCTCCGCAACCAGCTACGCCGCTGCAACGTTCCACCCAACTATAGGCCAGCGTGCTCATCAATTTCTCAGCAACGCTGCCACCCCCGAGCTGGGCATGATTCTCCAAGGAATAAGGGAACTAGCAGACTGACACATAGCCAAAGGTAACCAAAACACAGCCAAGCCAACCAAGTTGGGTTTATCAGGCCATTAAGGAGCTGGAGAAGGAAATTTGCTAAGCTGGTGAGCTCACTACAGAGCCAAGAACACCTACACCAAAACTAGCCTGACCTCTAACACACCCATCCACACCCAACACAAGGAATCAGTCCCTTCTCTGCTACACAATCCCTCAGGCCCTGCATTCCCTTCCAGTGCTATTCAGGGTTGATGGAGAAGAAGGCCAGCCCTCTAGTTTTGTCTGTGTGGTTTCTAACACCAGGTTTATCAAGCAACCAAGCCAAAATCCTCACTCCTCACACAGTCCAAGGACCAACCATTGCACTCAGGCAACCAATTTAGCTAACACAGCTTGAACAGTAAAAACGAATTACACAGCCCCATACGTAACAGCAAAAACGGCTCACAACATGGGGAGAACACACCATCCTGAATCTTATCAGGGAAACCAACTCACAGCAGGGAAAAACGTCCCAAATAGACAGTGCGTGAGACCCAAAAGTCAGTGAAACAGCCAAAAACGTGAATGGCTCTTCACAGCCATGGTGAAAAACACATGAAATCACAAAAAAAAACGAATGGAAAATGTACCAGCAGCTCCAAAAACGTGAGGAAGACAACCCAGGCCCTGGCATTACAAAAACGACCTCCAATCCATGGGAAAAATGAAGCCACAGCCAAAAACGTGGAAGGAAAAACACACAGGAAACTCCAGCTGCTCCCCAAAACGTGAGAAAACTCAAAAACATGAATGCATGGCAGAATGGCCTGCGATTTTGGGCCTTTTTCCTTGCCCAGGAAGTCAGAACACGTTTTTCAAAAATGGGTCTCTGCCCAATTCGAAATTGGTTGCCCATACTCTTTCCCTTCCATGCAATAACTGCCTCAACCACCAGCAGTCTTTCTTCAATGAAAGTGGTTGGGTAAAAAGAAGGAGAAGTCACATGGGTATTTTCCCTTATTGGCTAAAGTTGGACAATTTCCCCACATCCTTACCCTTGGAAGATCATGCCCCATTCGATTTAGTTGCCGCGGCCGTAGCTGGTTGTGTTCATTTTAATTAATTATAGATGCATATTTACATGACGGCCAACATAATATATGCCGGATGCCCTGATATACCATCGGTGACAAATTTAAATCCAAAACATAGAATTACCGATCAATGGTGGGGCTTTGGCCTTTATCTCCGCACCATGGTCATTACAATATATACATCATGTACATTTAATGTAACGGGGTCAAAACCGGGGCATTACAGGTGGCCTACGAAGTTAGGAAATAATTTCCACTTGCTTTCCTTTCCCAAAAACCACATAATCGAAAATTCAGATATACCAATAAATCGGGAAGGAAATGAAATATTTGATTATTTAAAGACTTGACTTGACTAAGGGAATAGGTGGGTGGATTTTAAGCTCTTCTCTTCCTGGTTAGCTTGGTCTCTGAGTGATGGATGGGCCGTTCATGTGGGTGAAGACCCAATTGTTGGGGGCCCTCATTCCTTTGTTTTTTCTTCAAATCTCTTACATCATCTTCAATGTAGGGGGATTTTATCTCTTTATCACGTCGTTGTGGCTCTTGCTAGGGGGTCAGATCTTCAGGGTTGGATGTCTGCTTCATAGCTGGGTCTCATAGGGGCTATGGATGCAGAATGGTATTGCTATGTGTGCAGATTACAGTTGCAAGCGATCAAATTGGTTTCTTTTCTAGATCGTATTCAATGGTCATATGACATGGTCTCAGGTAAAATATCGACATTGTAAGAATATAATCTGCTTATGGATGATTTCACTGGTCGGCGTGAGTGGTGGTACCATTTGTGGAGATGGAAAATTCCTCCTTGAATTGCTATTTGCAGTTGGTTGGAATTGGAAAACAAGCTTCTAAGGTGTGGTAATCTCTTAAGAAGAGGGTAGGAATGCCCTGGAATTTTTTTGCTTTGTGGGCACAGTGATGAAAATATATATCATTTATTCATATCTTACAGCTTCTATTAGTCCGTTTGGATGATACTTGGGAATTTGTTTAATTCAAAATCTCTTTGGGGTTGTATTTCACTCTCTTCTTGTTTTATATCCTGGCAACAGTAGTTTCCCTTGGAGTTTACTTTGCTGTGTTACATCATTTCGGAGCTTTGGTACAATTGTAACAGGCTCATCTTTGAAGGTGTGGTGTTGATCCCATCTGTGGTCACTGATAGATGTTTGAATGTTTTCTATGTTTCTGGTGGTGACCTCTCTTATTGCGGCAGTGTAGGTAAGTCTCCGAGGGTTCTTAAGGAGATGTCACCTGATCACAGCCTGGTGGGATTCTTTGATGGTTCGTCTCGAGTGTCCTATAGCCTCTATGGCAGTGGGGAAATCATGTTGTTGGATGATCACAGTTATTGCAAATTATGGATGAATTGCAGTCCTGGCTCCAATACCAAGGGGGAACTTCTGTCTTTGTGGATTCTTCTTCGGTTCTCTTCTTCTCTCGATTTGGATGGGATCCACATTTTTGGCGACTCAAAGGTTATTATTGACTGGGTTGTGGGATTGCATATTATCCTTGTCCTACATTTCGATCAATGACTGCATCGGGAAAAGGATTTGATAGCCTCATTCCTTGAGTTATAGCTGGTTCTTTGGTGGCTCTGTGTTTATTGAATGGGTTGGTCTGATTCTTTTCTCATTTCCAATTTTTGCTAGAACAATCGATGTCTATTAGTGGACTCTTCCATGTGTTATGTCGGGTCTGTCTATTTTTTTTGATTTGTCCATTTTTTGTTTAAACTGTTCTCTTTTCGGTTCTCTCTGGCCTATGTACAATCTTTACAAATATTTATATAGAATATTTCCTTTTTTGACGGAAAAAAAAGGTGGGTGGCATACGGAGTTATGAAATAATTTCCACATGCTTTCCTTTCCCAAAAACCTACTCAGATTCGACTTCATATGAGAACCGCTCTATATAGAGAGAGAGATAGTCATGGAAACACATGAAAACTCACAGGATTAGAAAGAAATGGGAGAAATGGATCACAATTTGCTCTTCTTATCTCATTATTGATTCTAGCTATGTATTCCCATGCTACTTTATATGGTCACATTCCTGTTGGATTCACTTCCTTTCACCATTACAATCCTAAATATGAACACATGGTGGAAAATAGTGAATCCAAGAGTTTATCATCAATGGATTCCCACGAGACAAGGGACCTCCATGCTCTCTTGTGCTTTCAAAAGTCCATCACACTTGATCTAAGTGGATGGCTCTCCAACTAGAGGGCGGAGAACTCAGAGAGCATGTGCTCCTCATGGTATGGTATCAGCCATAGACCACACACCGAAAGAGTGGTTGCCATAGACCTTTCTACATGAGATTTCAAAGGTAACCTTTCCCTGTGTATAGGAAACCTCTCATTGTTGTGCACATTGAGTCTTGGGGATAATTATTTCACAGGAAGTATTCCACCCGAATTTGTTCAGCTGAAAGTGTTGAGAGAAGTTTGTTAGAATAGTAGAGTCAAGATAAACTAGTTAACCTATCTAAGCAACCAAAAACATATCATAAAAGATAAGAACAGGAAAAGAAAAGGACAAGACAACACCGATATATGTGGTTCACCCTAATGGGTTACATGCATGAGAAGGTAGTCTTCTATTATCTCCAGAATGTCTTCTCCAATCTTAGAAGAGAGAAAAACACAAATACCCCAAAGAATATAGATGATGTACAATAGTGTCACAAAAGTAACACTACTACATCAAGAATACATAATGTGTAGAGACTCACTTGGCCGTATTATATATTAAGAGATGAGGAGGAATTACTCTCACATATTGCATGTGGGATAATATAATTCTCCAAAATAACATCTCTAAATACAATACCATGGAAAAATACTCTACACAAGTAAATACAACACAATATAACTATGGGTTAAATGTATTACTCTTTTACATAGGATTGTAGACAACTTCCGACATAATACAATGACATTATTACCTTCCAAGGAATATAATATATTCCAACACCCCCCCTTAATAATGGCTAGGAGAAGGGCCCACACTAACACTAAGGAAGGAAGGAGTCATTATTGATCCCCCTTGATGACAAATTCCTGCATTCCAAGCAAGGAAGAAGATGCACAAACATCACCTCGATGAAGGATTTGGTGAAGATATCTATTGCCTTCTGCTCGGTAGGAAAAATACTGAAGAGAAAGAATACCATCTGCCACAGTCCGCGAATGTAATGAGGGTCAAGGTTGAGATGCTTTATCTTGGAGTGATATACTAGATTATAAGCAAGTTGGATTGCACCTTGATTGTCACATTTCAACATAGTGGAAGATTTTGAAGCCATACTAAGCTCTGTAAGAACATGTCATAACCAAATTGCTTCTTTAGCTACTTCTTTGGCTGCTCTATATTATGCTTCACATGAAGATAAAGAAAGAGTCTTCACCTTCTTGCTCGACCAAGAAATCGAACCTGAACCAAGTTGAAATACATAACTTGTAGTGGACCGTTGATCAGAACTGTCACCTTCCCAATCAGAATCTATGTAACCAGAGAGTGAAACTATAGTACTGGTCGAATAAAAAACACCATAGTGTAATTTCCCCTAAAATATCTCAGAATCCTCTTGGCTTCCTGCCAATGACTTTCATGAGGTTGTTGCATGAACCGAGAAACAAAACTGATGGTAAAAGAGAAATCTGGTCGGCTGTGAGTTAAATATATCAAACTGCCTACAATTTGACGATAAAGAGTAGCATCAACAAGCGGTGTGGTACACTCAACAGTTAACTTTACACCAGAATGAAATGGCGTAGGAGTAGATTTACAATCACTCATATGGAAACGAGCCAACATGTCTATAAAATACTTCGGCTTAGAAATAAACATACCATCTACCATATGCCAGATTTGAAGACCCAAGAAATAATGCAATAAACCAAGGTCAGTCATTCAAACTTCTTTTGAAGATCACTTTTTTAGATTTTGAATTAATGTAAGTTGGCTGCTTGTGATTATTAGATCATCTACATATAAAACAAGTACAACAATGATAATATTAGTACCAAATTTATGAACATACATATTTGGATCAACGCTTAAAACCACTCTTCAAAAAATATGCATCAATTTTATCATACCAAGCCCTAGGTGCTTGTTTGAGACCATATAAAGACTTGTGTAATTTACATACTAAATTTGATGATTCAACATTAATAAAACCAGGAGGCTGTTGCATATAAATTTATTCATTAAGATCATCATTTAAACATCACTTTTAACATCCATTTGGTGTATTTCCCATTTATAAGATGAAGCAATAGATAAAATGGTTCTTATTGTATTCATTTTAGCAACAGGAGCAAAAGTTTCATTATAATCTATACCTTCAAGTTGATTAAAACCTTTTGCAAATAACCTAGCTTTATACTTTTCAATATGTCCTCATACAGTGAACTTAGTTTTATAAACCCATTTACAACCAACTAAATTCTTACCAACAGGAAGAGGAACAAGAGACCAAGTCTTTTTCTTCATAAGAGACTCATACTCATCAGTCATAGCTTGTTTCCATTGAGGTTTACCTTGAGCTTGAGCATAAGAGGTAGGATCATCTGTGGCCAAAAATTTGGTCATAAGGGCAAAGCTAGATCTAGTTCTATGAGGGTCGGAAGTATTACCGACCTCACTACCTACATATTCAAGAGTTTTCCGGGCCCAAACAGAAAGGTTAGAGGAGACAAAAGTTTATTTAGCTTCAGTACATTCATGTGGAATACTTGAAGAAGAGGGTGAACTAGGATCAACAACATGCATAGAACTGGAAAAAGAAACCGAGATAGGAGTAACAAGAGACAATGAGATATTCAGTGTAACATGAGGTTCGACAGACTCAGGTGGTGAAGATACTTCAGCAAAGTGAACATCCATTCAAATGATAACACTTTGAGTAGAGGTATCAAATAACCTGTAAGCCTTAGAATCCTCAGAATAACCAATGAATATACATTTGTGAGACTTGGGATCTAAATTTTTCCGTTTATTGTCAGGAATATGAACCCAACATTCACAACCAAACACCTTAAAGTTACTAATATCAGGTTTTCGACCATTCCATTTTTCGTCAGGGGTGACATGCTTAACGAATTTTGTAGGAACTTGATTTATAGTAAAGTTTGCACAACTTATAGCATCAGCCCAATTTTTTTTATGTAATCCTTTAGAATAAAACATACATCTAGCCATTTCAACTAAAGTTCTATTTTCCCTTTCAACAACACCATTTTGTTGAGGTGTGTAAGGTACAATCCTTTAGTGTTGAATACCATGTTTAGATAAAAATGATTCAAATTCGTTCTTAACAAACTCCCCCCCATTATCTGATCTTAAAGTCTGAATCTTCTTACCAGACTCATTTTCAACCAAAGATTTAAAAATTTGAAATACTGAAAAAACTTCACTTTTATGTTTCAAGAAATAAACCCATGATTTTCTACTAAAGTCATCAATAAAAGTAAGAAAATTGATTGTACGAGATAAAGAGGGAACTTCAAGAGGACCACAAATGTCACTATGAATTAATTGCAAAGGTTCTTTAGCACGCCAAGCTTTACCTTTCTCGAACATTTCTCTATGATGTTTACCAAGAACACAACCTTCACAAACATCATTAGTAGAAGAAATATGAGGCAAGCCATGTACCATTTTAGTTAACAATTGCATTTTACCATAATTCAAATGAACTAATATTTCATGCCATAATTTACTTTGCTCATCAGCATGGGAAACATAGGAATAAAAAGGTTGTCTTTTCGTTGAGTTAAAACCAACAAATTTATATAGACCAGCAGTATGATCAACAAGACCAGAAGAAACTACTTCGAAATTTTGATTGATATCTTTAAGAACATATTTGTCAGGCCATGCTTCAAATTTAAACCAATTTTGACAAGCATGATAAATAGAAAGTAAGTTAAAGGGGATGTGTTCAACATGAAAAACATTTTCCAATTGACCATTAATAACATTAACATTACCGGAACCAATTACGGAAAGTTGCTTACCATCACCTATAGAAACTTTCAGAGATATGTGTTTACAATTGTCATAAGAAGTAAATAAAGAAGCATCACTAGCCATATGTTTAGATGCACCAGAATCCATTATCCATTCCACGTTAGCAGAAGAATTATTAGGCAAAACAATAGATGCACATAAAGCTACTTGAGAGTTTTTCTTTTTAGCTTTTAGCCATTAAACATTATGCTTTAAAACAATTCTTTTCAGGATTGTTAGTTTTACCACAATGTTTACAAGGATCATACACTTTCTTCTGTTTACTATTTTCATTAAAGCATGAGAAGCATGTCCAGAATTAGTATTAAAAGGATTAGAACCTTTAACATTATTAAAACTTTTCGTATGATTCTTATTAAGCGCACTTAGATCTTTATTAGGTGTGAGTTGTCCTGAAACAATTAACCGTTCTTTCTCATTGATCAATCCTTTACAAAAATCATAAAAAAGTTTGCTTCATAGTACTTTGACACAATTCTAGAGCTCTATTCCTAGTTTGGATGAACATATCAAAACAAGATGGAATTTTACGTTCTACAAGAATAATAAGAGGAGTGTTAGTTTTCTTGTAATCTTTACCACAACTATTTAATTTCTCATTTAAATTTTTCAATTCAACAAGATATAACTCAACTCTTTCAAAGTCAGCAGGTTCGAGGTCAAAGATCTTGTTTTCAAGATAATATGCAGAAACATCATCAGATTTATCAAATAAAGAGGAAAAAAAAATTGTACTTGAACCGGCTGTCTTCTGCCTCAATACTTAGCTGAAGACTATTTGCAACAGTTTGACCAATGAGCCCCCTTGCTTGATCACTTTTAGCTTCCCATATAGCCAAATCATCAGCAACAGTGGGTGTCTTGTGTTCACCATTAACTAGCCTCCAAAGATTCTTACTCCCAAGAACATCGATCATCTTTCTCTTCTAGGAAAGATAGTTAGAACCAACTAATTTAGGAACAGAAGCTACTTCAGAAGTCATAATGAGTAAAGTTTTGACAAGAAATAAGAAACCCTAATATTGAAAAATGACAGAAAAACAGTGAAGAACTTGAAAACAGTTACACTTTATTGATTTGAATCTGCAAAAGCACAGTTAAAAACACAGTAAAGAAAAGAGGAGAAATCTTCACTTACAACCCTATGAAGAAAAATGTGACCCGATAAGCCCAATCTTCTGTTCTGGTCACGTAGGTGGATCCAGGATGGTTGTTCAAATTCCAAAAATAGGTTATAATAAAAACTTCGGTAAGAAATGACCAAGTTACGACCCTTTTGTATAAATGTTGTTTTTATTACCGAAAGGAAGCCCAGAAATACCCAGTTTTTTGTTATGGTCGCGTGGGTAGATCCAGAATGGCCGTTCGAATTCCAAAAATGTTGATGTATATGTAACTTCGGAATGTATTCTTCTATGTATCTTATGTATTGTAACCCAATGTTTATTCCGGGATGTTTCTATTATGTATTTGAGTCATGTGGTCATGCCCCGATGTTCCGATCGGGAGGATTAATAATGTAATCAAGTCATATCAAGTCATTAGGTAAGTCCCCATACTTTCAGGGCACTTGAGTTATTATACACTAATTAAGGTGTAGGATTGAGTAGTAATTGTTAGGTTGAGCCTACGTGTGAAATGGAAATTCAAGTGAACGGATGAATATAAATAGAGAGTGCGAGTCTCTCTATTTATCACTTGTGAATTACATCACTTGCTCTCTCAAGTGTGGCGCACTATTGGAGGAGGAAATACTATGGCTTGACAGAAGATAGAAGACTACTGCTGTGTTGGGAGTGCATCTTACTGTTTTGGGTTTTACATATTGTGGTGATACTATCTTAGAGGAAGTTGCGGGTTTTTCTCTATTTATGGTTTCCCCGATCAAAACTCTTTGTGTCTCTTGTCTCTTGTGATGTGCTTATGTTATTGCTGTACTTGTTATTCTCTCAGTGAAAAGATCCTAACATAATGCTAGCTTAAATGTTGAAAAACTAACATGGTATCAGAGCTAACCTAAGAAGAAGACATTGTGCAGCTACAGGAACTAGGGATTCCTTTTTTGTGGATCTTCCTCCACATATTTTCAGCAAAAGTATGCTAGGATGACTCTCCATTGAAGGGTGCATCATTCTGTCGATGCAGAATTCAATTTCAAGAATTTTCAGTTTCGATGTGGAAATTAGGGCTTTCTACAGAAGTGGAATTTTTGAGTGAGACCAGCATAGGATTTTTCTCCTCATCAAAACCAAAGTTTAGAGACCTGGATCAAGAAATTTGGTTGGGTGAAACTCCAGGAAAGTCAAACCCTAGTTTGACCTTGAGCTAGAGAAACCCTAAATACTAAAACTGCTAAGCTTTGGTACAGTCGCTATATTCTGAGATTGGAAAAGTATCAGAAGTTTAAAATTGCAGTGGCCAAAGATAAAATCCTGATGAACTCTGTTTCCAAATATCAGACTCAGATTCGCTGTATTCCAGGATATATGATCTCTCCAAGTTAAGGTTCCATCCTCTTCCAGAATTCATCCCTAAACAGGACATCTAGGGAGATCTGCAATATCTTGGGCTACAGAGGTCCAAATGGAATTCCTGAAGATGTTCCAGAAAGGAAACGGAATGTAATTTTGGTAGTCCAAATATTGGACTCAGAAGATGAACCAGTGACACGTGGCAGGCCGTATAACTTCGCTGTTCTGAACAGTCCTGTAACAGGTCACCTTGGAAAAAGGATCATAAATCGCAAATGGTGAAACCAATTTTGGTGAAACCTGCGTTGTTAGATCAGGGACATGTGAGGGTACCTCAGTACTAAATTTCAGACACATAGGATCAGTAATTTTGGAGATATTACAGAAACAGTAACAGGCATTTCTGCAGAAGAAATCAGAAAATTAGGGCTTCCTGTTCCGGGAGCTTCCCTCCACTGTTTTCAGATAAGGAGTACACTGGACAAATCCATTTGAAGAGATCTATCTGTTTGTTCAATAAGATCTGAAATATTCCAAGTTTTTAAAATTAGGGTTTCTGCGACAAACCCTAGATCAGCGAACTCCGGGACAAGGATGGACACCTCAAATCGGTAAGATCTAATTCTTTGCTATTTCCATTTGAGGTTCTCATTTCAATATGATATATCACATCAGCTTGGTGACAAGCTTGTGGAAGTTGACAACTTCCAAGCCTAGAAGTATATGATCTCTCTGAAGAAAATGGATTGGACACCTGCATGAGTATAGAGGTTCCAGTTTCAGAGGGAGACGAGGTTAAAATCCTTTCACAAGAAGAACTTGGTCAAGGCCAAAGAAGACATCATGCTCATGCTGCAGAGGATGATGAACCATCCAAAAGAGATCTGGACATGAAAGTGAAGATTCTTCAAGCGAGGATGAATATGTTCTGATATCAGCTCTCACAGGTAACATTATTCATGGAAGTGATGATTGGCTCATAGACAGTGGTGCTTCCAAACATATGACGGGATTCAAGGAATCTTTTGTGAGACTATCAGAACATGAATCACCTCACAAGGTGAAACTAGGAGATGACTACCAATATCCAATAAAAGGTAGTGGGGAATCTTCATACAAGCTAGACTTTGGTAAGTCTCTAACAATGAAAGAAGTATTGTTTGTTCCAGGATTCAAGAAGAACCTTCTCTCCATTTCAGCATTGATGTAAAAGGAATGCAGATTGCATTCATAGATGGTCAAGTCATCATGTGGCTAAAAGGAAAGACTATTGATGGTGCGGTAGTGATTGGAGAACAAGAAGGAGGCTTGTACAAATTGAAGGGCCATCCAGAACAAGCCTTGATCCATGACATAGTAGAGCCAAATGAGCTTTGGCATAGAAGGCTTGCACATGTGCATTACAGAGCACTACCTATTGCAAGCAAAGCTGTTGAAGGTCTTTCTGAATTTCAAGCTATTTGAAGGGAAGAACAAAAATCAGAATATGACCTAAAGAAACCAGTTGAAGAATGTGAAGATCTAGAATGCAGAGACCATGTAGTCATAAGAGTCTCTCAAATCAAAGAACAAAACAAAAAGTGAAGAATGTAGAAGTGATGATGGCCACCTTGAATGGCCTCCCAGGATCGTGGAATTCATTCATTTAAGGAATGTGTTCTAGAAGGAAGTGATTACTTTCAGCAGACTCTGTGAAGAAGAAGAAGCTTGAATCATAAGAAGAGAAGAGAAGATGGGAGAAATTGAAGATGAAGATCTCGCCATCCAAAGAAGATCCCTCAAGCAATGAGGAATATGAAGAACTCAACTCTTGAAGAACTTCTTATCCTCCTTATCATTTGGATAAGAAATGATGCGATTATGAATGAAGAAGACGATAAAGCCGAAGGCTCAAGAAGGAGTCTACTCACGAAACAAATAAAGATAAGTATTCTATTTTCATGATATTGTTTTGTTATGCATTTGTTTATATTTAGTTATTGTATTATGCATGATAGGATGTTTGCATTAATGACATTATACTGCTAATATGCATGTGATGGGTATGTAGCTCATGGTGCTATACAAATTCTCCATTGCTACTTATCTAGAATGAAACCTCTTTGCTGACATATTGGATTAGTGCACAATCTCAATGTTATCCTGGTAGAGATGGAAGGCATCTAGAAAGTTTCAGTGAGATATGGATGAATGTTGTATTGGCTAAAGTAGTTGCATGATCATATACTTATGCATAGTAACTTGTCAGTATGAATATTCCTTATGAAATGTTTCTAACCATACAAATGCATTTGACTTGTAGGAATCGCATACATAATCGCCTACAAGCAAAGAAGAATGAAGACTTGTTTCGAAGAACAAGTGACGACAGTTCAAAGACAAAGAATACTATGATGAGTGCAGTGACATCATTGATGCAGAACCTTCCAGTCACCAAGAAGAAAGGGAAGACCAGTTCAAGAAGAATGATGTCTGGGTGCAGTATCAAGACTTGAAGAGAAGTTCATAGTTCCATCATGCAGTAGATGGAAACATCGTGGGATACAAAGCAAGATTCGTAGCACAAGGCTTCTCATGAAAAGAAGGCCTAGAATACGAAGAGACATTTGCAGCCAGTAAGAGTTTAAATACATACATGATGAGCCTGATGAAGATCTTAACCTTTGCTACAAGGTTGAAGATGTACGTCTATACACTAGATGATCACATAGAAGATTAGTAGCATAGGAAGCTACTTGTCACTCCGGTACAGAATGTTTCAGTGCATAGAGTACAGGAGACAGAGGGAGTATGATGCTCCGTTTCAAAGGGAGTGACTACAGAATATCTTGAGGTTCGACATGGTACAACAGGATGGGCATATTACTAATGACTCTAGGCTTTACTGAGAGTAAAGTGGATTCCAAAATTTGCTTGAAGGTTGAAGACGAAAGACCAGTGATGTTCCTGTTATGTGTCGATGCACTATTGTTCTAGGTATGGAGGTGTGGCAGAGTACAGATGGAATCTTCCTTGGACAAGGGAAGTATGCAGTAGAGATCTTGAAGAGATTTGGGATGATGGATTGCAAGGCTATGGCCACACCCATGGCATCGAACCTGAAGCTATTGAGTGATGCTTCATCAGAGACGATTGATGCTACGATGTATCGTCAGATGATTGGGTCATTGATGTACCTAATGAACACGAGACCAAATATTTGCTTTTCTATGAACACCTTGAGCCAGTACTTGACAGATCCGAGAAATGTTCACTTGGTTGCTGCAAAGCATATTCTGAGGTACTTGAAGGGTACAATTGATTATGGGCTCAAGTATGATGCAAATCAGAAGATTAACCTAGAGGGTTATGTTGATTCAGATTGAGCAGGCAGTGCCATCGACAGGAAGAGTACTTCAGGATGTTGCTTCAGTATGGGATCAGGTGTGATCTCTTGGTTTAGCAAGAAGCAATCCTGTGTGGCACTGAGTACAGCTGAAGCAGAGTATGTCATAGCTTGTTCAGCTAGTTGTGAGGTAGTATGGCTGCGGAAGCTACTGTCTGATATATTTGATCTCCAGTTGGATGCTACTTGTATACATTGTGACAACCAGAGTTGCGTGAAGTTGTTAGAGAATCCAGTGTTCCATGACAAGTCGAAGCATATCGAGATCAAGTATCACTATATTAGGGATATGGTGCAGAGAGGAGCAGTGAAGCTCCAGTATGTTGCGACGAAGGAACAGATAGCTGATGTATTGACAAAGCCATTGGCTAGGCTGAAGTTTAGGTACTTCAGAGAGAGACTTGGTGTTCTCCAGATCGAGGTTCCCTCTAAGGGAAGGTGATGAGTCCCAAAGCCATTCTGACGAGTAGGTCAGATGTAAGGGCTGAGCCATTCTGTCATGGTGAGAGGATTCAGTTCCTTCCATGTCAGATATGAGTGCTAGAGATCCAAAGCCATTCTGACGAGCAGGTCAGATGTAAGGGCTGAGCCATTCTGTCATGGTGAGAGGATTCAGTTCCTTCCATGTCAGATATGAGTGCTGAATGCCATTCTCGGAATGGAGGCACCTGGTCAGTTACCAGGAACACTCAGTCAGGGACTGAGAGAGCCATTCTGATGAGTAGGTCAGATGTAAGGGTAGGGCCATTGTGGTCATGGCTAAAGGATTAAGTTCCTCCCATGATAGATGTGAGTGCTGGACATTTTGTTGAGTAGGACAGATGTAAGGGCAATTGCCACTCTCCGGGAGAGTGGAGGCGCCTGGTCAGTTACCAGGTAGCTCAGTCAAGGACTGGGGGCCATTCTGACGAGGGTGTAGGATTCAGTTCCTACCAGGTCAGATGTGAGTGCACAAAATATTTCTTCAGTGTGGCGGATGTGGTTCCAACCTTGGTGGAAAGAACAGAGTTCTTTCATCATTATGTTGGTTGTGGTTCTAGCCCGGTTGAAAGTCTTCCATCAGTGTGGCGGATGTGGTTCCAGCCTGGGTGAAAAGAACAGGGTTCTTTCATCAGTGTGGAAGGATGTGGTTCCAGCCTGGATGGGATTGTGCCTTTCTGACGAGTAGGTCAGATATAAGTGCAAAGCCATTTCACAGATGTTAGTAGGTGTGTCCTACCATGCTGGTGATTATAAGTGCTGAGCCATTTCACAGATGATAGTAGGTGTGTCCTATCATGCTGGTGAATGTGAGTGCTGGGCCTTTCTGATGGGATTGTAGTTTACTACATGATCAGATGTGAGTGTTGGGCGTGCCTTTCTGACGAGCAGGTTAGATGTAAGTGCTGGGCGAAGACCTACATGAGAGTAGGCCTACAAATAGCATGAAAAAGGGCTGGCTCTGTAGAACTTCCTATGACGAGATAGTACACACATGATGATGACCAGAGATGATCCAGATCGAGCTATGATCTAGATCCAGTTATGATGACTCCGAGAGATCTAGATTGAGTGATGATCTAGATCCAACAGTGGTGATCCAGATCGAGTGATGATCCAGATCCAGTCCAGTGATGATGATCCAGATCGAGTGATGACGTTCTATGATGATCCAGATCGAGAGATGATCCAGATCCATATGACTTGAAGATGAAGATGACTTGAAGACGAAGATGACTTGAAGATGAATATGACTCGAAGACGAAGATGATCCAGTTGATACAGAGAAGAAGACCAGTGCTGAAAATTGTGTTGAAAGAATACCTTCCTAGTTAAGAGGGAGTGTTGATGTATATGTAACTTCGAAATGTATTCTTCTATGTATCTTATGTATTGTAACCCGATGTTTATTCTGGGATGTTTCTATTATGTATTTGAGTCATGTGGTCATGCCCCGATGTTCCGATCGGGAGGATTAATAATGTAACCAAGTCATATCAAGTCATTAGGTAAGTCCCCGCAGTTTTGGGGCACTTGAGTTATTATACACTAATTAAGGTGTAGGCTCGAGTAGTAATTGTTAGGTTGAGCCTAGTATGTGTGAAATGGCAATTCAAGTGAATGGATGAATATAAATAGAGAGTGTGAGTCTCTCTATTTATCACTTGTGAATTACATCACTTGCTCTCTCAAGTGTGGCGCACTATTGGAGGAGGAAATACTGTGGCTTGACAGAAGACAGAAGACTACTGCTGTGTTGGGAGTGCATCTTACTGTTTTGGGTTTTACATCTTGTGGTGATACTATCTTAGAGGAAGTTGCGGGGTTTTCTCCATTTATGGTTTCCCCGATCAAAACTCTTTGTGTCTCTTGTCTCTTGTGATGTGCTTATGTTATTGCTGTACTTGTTATTCTCTCAGTGAAAAGATCCTAACATAATGCTAGCTTAAATGTTGAAAAACTAACAAAAAATAGGTTATAATAAAAAACTGGTAAGAAATGATCAAGTTACGACCCTTTTTCATAACTGTCATTTTTTTAATCTGAAGAAATATCTCATTGAGGAGGGCCCCGAAATCTTGTAGATCTACAGAAAAAACATCAAGAAACCCTTGAAAAAATTCTGCAAAAATCTTACACAACAAGTTAGGGTTAGGGTAAAAAAAAATGTAGAAATATTCCTAGATCTAAAGAGAATCCTAATAGCTACAAAATAGAAAGAAAATATACAACAAAATGACAATGCCCAAATGATAATCGTTATTGATTGAAAGCTATAGAAGGTACTAGATCATAGAAAGTCACTCGGATACCATGTTATAATAGTAGATTCAAGTTAAACTAGTTAACCTATCTAAGCAACCAACAACATATCATAAAATATAAGAACAGGAAAAGAAAAGGACAAGAGAACACCAATATATGTGGTTCACCCTAATGGGTTACATCCACAGGAAGGTAGTCTTCTATTATCTCCAGAATGTCTTCTCCAATCTTGCAAGAGAGCAAAGCACAAATACCCCAAAGAATATAGATGATGTACAATAGTGTCACAATAGTACCACTACTACATCAAGAATACATAATGTGTAGAGACTCACTTGACCCTATTATATACTAAGAGATGAAAAGGAATTACCCTCACATATTGCATGTGGGATAATATAATTCTCCAAAATAACATCTCTTAATACAATACCATGGACAAATACTCTACACAAATAAATACAACACCATATAACTATGGGTTAAATGTATTACTCTTTTACATAAGATTGTAGACAACTTTTGACATAATACAAAGAAATCATTATCTTCCAAGCAATACAATATATTCCAACAAAGTTGGCATGAGTGACAATATGACCTCGGGTTCTATTCTACCCGATTTTGGCAAGCTGAAAGTGTTGAGAGAACTTGTCCTAAGTGGCAATATCCTCTCGGGTTATTTTCCAGTGGAATTGGGCCTTGTGTGAAATCTAAAGTACCTAAATCTCTTGGAAAATGAATTCTCTAGGAGTACACCACATCAATTGGGTAATTTGACACACCTTACATCTCTATCGATTTCTTGTCAAAATATTTCTGGTTTTGTTCCATTAGAGGAAATTTCAACTCAAAATGGGCCTTTTAACTTTGATTCAAATTCCATGTCATCATGTGTTATCCAATGAAATTGCTTTAAATTTGAAATA
>LPNX010226009.1:20860-58062 GCA_001517045.1 Pseudotsuga menziesii
AGTTGAAATTATTTCATCATCACGTTTTTTCAGGTATTTCTTGTTTTTGGGGTAGCGGGGTCCGTCAAAAGTATGTCGAGTGGGTACTCATTGGATGCGGAATTTAATTCTGCATCCAATGAGCTCTCCTAGTCAAAATTTGAGTAAAAACACGGGGAGATATGTCAAAGTACAAACAAAAAAGTAGTTTTTTTCTTTTCTTCCTCCAAAATTAATAAATATTATTTTATTATTTTAACTACTGTTTTATTAATTCTTTTTAGGAGGCCCATTTTGAGTTGAAATTTCCTCTAATGCTTTTGAAATATTTCGGCTTCCCCTCTCTATGTTACATATTTACGCCGAATGAGTTAACAATGGAGACAAAGTCTTAAAATATTCCTCATCACTCCGTCTAATTACAATTTTACAAGTGTCTCGTTTGTTGGGCAAATAGGAGTTCAACAGGTGTCTTCTGTGTTACGGTCGGTCTTCCGCATGAATAGATTGATGGGATTATATCCTGACAGTTTTTTCATGCACATTTGGTGATCAATTTCATTTTTTTGGTGCATGTCTCGATTGACAGACCCATCTTTTCTTCTAGTTTCCTTTACTGCAGTTCAATTCAATCCTTTATCAATTTAGCAATGCAATTCCGCAATCTTGATTCCACACCGTTTGTCCTGCAGACTGTCTTTCAAGAACATAGTTTTCCACAAGCTTGCTTTTGCAACCTCATTCTTTACAGAAGCTTGTTTTTGCAACCTCATTCTTTCCGCAACTAAATATTTTCGCAATTGAGTTTCCGCATATTACCCTTCAGCAATCTCTTTTGGATTGATGGGCTTATGTCCTCATATTTATTTTCATGCACGTTTGGTGATCAATTTCATTTTTTTCCCACATGTCTCAATTGATAGGCCCATCTTTACTGCCAGTGTCCTTTACTGCCACAGTTTAGTCCTGTATCAATTTATCAACGTGATTCTACAAGATCAATTCCGTAACTTCTGTCATGTGGACAATCTTTCCACAATACAACTTTCCATAACCTTGATTCCGCAACCTCATTCTTACCGCAACGAAATATTTCCACAATTGAGTTTCCGCAACTCTATTTCCGCATATTACCCTTTAGCAAGCTCCTTTATGCAACCTCCTTTTCCGCAATACAGATTTCCACAAATATGTTTCCGTAGTTCTAGTTCCACAACTCTATTTCCACAAATATCCCTTCCACAATTTCTTTTCCGCATTTGACTTTCTGCAACAGTTTTTCCACAATTGTGGATTGCATGTTTGCAATTCTCAGTTTTCAAAAACAAACTTCTGCAAACTTGCACCCACAACGTTCCTTTTTGCAATAAGATTCCATATTTCGGATGTTGCTTCCCACTTTGTGTTTAGGGTGTTTTGCTAACAAGTGGCTTGCGTGTTTCGACTACAATTTTATTTGTTGCCCTAAACGACTGGTCCTGTGCATGAATGGATTTATGGGCTTGTGTCTTGACAAATTTTTTCATGCACATTTGGTGGTCAATTTCATTTTTTTGTTGCATGTATGAATTCACAGACCCATATTTTATGCCAGTATCCTTCACTGCAGTTCATTTCTTTGAATTAGGCAGAGCCTTTTGCCAAGATTTGAGGCCGAGGGTTTTGTGAAAGTTTCAGTCCGAGGGATTTTTTTGGGTTTAGGCTCAGATTTGTAGGGTCAATTTGGTCAAGGGATTTTGTGGCTTTAGGATCATAGTTTGTGGGGTCAATTTGGTCGCGGTTTGGTTTCACTATCGCTTGAGTCGATGAAGAACACTTTGTTGATGTCCCTTCATCGACATGAATGTTCTATGTTAATGCTTCATCAATGAATTGTTGCTCCATTAATGCAAGAAAGCTTGTTATTTGATTCAGACGTGGGCCTATTTCTTAATTACGGCTCAACTTATGAGGATATTGAAAATCTTGTCACAATTCTCAATTTACCGGGTTTGTTGTTGCACTGCCTTTGCTTTGCACACATATACAAATATTTAGGTAACCAATATTTGGTATTGTTTGTCTTTGCTTTTCTTGTATTTATTTTATCGCGGTTCGTTTACACCAGATATTTTGCAACAAAGGTTTTGCCACTTTGTCAAATTTGCAGGTCATTAGGGGATTTTTGAAGTAAAAAATAGGCGTCAAAACAAAAATTGTACCATTAAAATTCACTTTATAAGAACCAATAGTATTCAAGATGATGATGTCAACCATAAGGGTAAAATTTGTAAAACAAAATGGAGGAAAAAATAAAAAACTACTTTTTCTTATTGTATTTTTGGCATAGTTCCTTATGGATTCACCCGAATTTCGAGTTTGGTGACTTGTTGGATACGGAATTTAATTCCACATCAAACCCATATCCACACTGCGTACTTCTGGCGTACCCACAACAACGAAAAATGAAAATACATTTTTTATTGAAATTTTCATTTTTGGTTGTCGTGGGTACTTGATAAGTACGCAGTGTGGGTTTGGGTGAACCAATAAGGTGATATGTCAAAAATATGACAAGAAAAAGTAGTTTTTCTTTTTTCCCTCCAAAATTTAGAACTTTTATTTTATTTTTATAACTCTTATTTTATTATTTCCCTTTTGAGGCCCATTTTAGACCTCAAAACTCCCCTAATAATTCCTTCAGTCTGTTTAACTGTTTTCAACATTCATTGTGGTAGAAAAATATTTTCTTGGTATTTCTATGGCTATGAATTTATCTTCTTTTTGCAATTGGAATTCTAATCTTGAATGTTTAAAAATTTAGTATTTACTCACAAGTTTTTTATTTATTGTCAAATTGAGAGCTTCATTTTACAAACTGTATGTAAAAGTTATTTTGGAATGGGTACGAGTAGTTCTTAAACATGTTATTTACTCTACCAAGGGAAACTTTTTTTATCTTGTATATAATTGACAATAGAAGAAAACATATATCACTAAGCGTGTCCATAAAAAACAATTAACATGACTTCTTCCAAAACATGCAATCCACACTGCCAAGGCACGGGTTGTTTCACTCTGCATAATTTGCAATTTTTTTTGTTCATGCCCTATTTGATTCCATAGGAAAGAACAACCATCACATTATGGAGACTATCCTAACTAAAGATGTTATTTCACTCTTGATACATGGTGTTGTCAACCTTTTCCATATGGTACAAGTTTCCACATTAAACCAAGTGAACTGACTCAACTCATCAACTATTATTTCACACCGTTGATGCATCAAACGGTTTTTGTCTCCAATTACTTTCTAACATACTTCTTCTTACCAGGATTATCACATTGCTTTCACTTGAAGTTGTCACAGTGGATGCAACGATTATTAGAGATCCTGCATCTTACTACTTAGTTGTATCCTCTCCCTCATAGAGTAGTTCCTCTATTGCAGTGAACCCTACCTCAATAAATTCAAACCATGCATCGCCTACATTGACTATCCCATTCACATCACTTTCCTCTTCTAG
This sequence comes from Pseudotsuga menziesii, assembly GCA_001517045.1. Classification (NCBI taxonomy): domain Eukaryota; kingdom Viridiplantae; phylum Streptophyta; class Pinopsida; order Pinales; family Pinaceae; genus Pseudotsuga; species Pseudotsuga menziesii. Next base: position 24,346 of record LPNX010226009.1, read on the forward strand.
TAAAGTTTGGAGCATTCAAGGTCGAGTTATTTCCAAGACAAACATTCATGAATATGGAAACCAACGAGGGTCTCGAAAAGTGTTCGGATTTGACATTGTTAATGCTTCACACAATGAAATACATATCTCCACATTCAATGAATTGGAACTCTCTTTGTACGACTAAATACAAATAGGATTAGTGTACATAGTATCAAATGGCCACAGTGAAAGCATCCAATCCAATTTTCAACGATTTGAAAAGACATAATGAGATTTTCCTAGGTTCCTCCTCAACCATCCAGCCATGCTTAGATGAATACCCCTTAATATATTTAAATTGATTTAACTTTAAAACTATTTAGGACATCCAAACTATAACTGTCAATTCAATGGTTGACCTTCTTGGACTTATAATTTCAGTTTCTCCTGCATCCACCATACAGAAACAAGATCATGTAGAGACTGTATGGCACAACGTTGGACTCCATGACATGTCAAGCTATAGCATTGACCTAACACTTTGGGTAGAGAATTTCCAAATTGAAGGAGTTGAGCTTGCTAACCTTCACGGTTTAGCTACTCCTTCAGCTTTAGCAATTAAATCCGATTATAGAATTTAATGGAAAATATGTTGGTACTATGTCCAACAATACTCTTTTTATAAACCCAAATATTGAATAAATTGTCCTTCTCCAGATATGGTTTCATGATAATGGATTTCGTTCAGCGTCACCATCTTTCAGATACAAAATATTCAACCGTTTGAAAAGCATGTTTGGTACTCTGTTGTTGCAACCATCACAAATGTTAATATGGATGACTTTCATTTCCTTGTATGCCCTCTTTTTGTTGATGGTATACAATGCATGAAAACATTTTCCCACAAAGTTGGGAACATTTGGCATTGTGGTAAATGTGATGGGGAGTTTCTTGAATGTGAGTACTGCTACATACTAAAGGTTGACTTGTAATATATAACTGGACACCTTCATGGTGTCATATATTTTGATGATGTGGAAAACCAATTAATGGGAATTTATGTGAAATACCTATGCCTCCTCTCAACTGAAGCAACCTCAATTGTTGAAATAGTTGATAAGATCTGCAACAAACAATTTCTTCTTACTCTTTCAGTTAGAACAAAGAGCTTATGTGGAATTGCACGCCTAAAGGTTGTAATTGTGATGGTTGAAAACGTTTAATCGACAATTTCAGATGGACATTCAAATACATAAGCTGTTTCTACTTGATACTTAAGCATTATTTATTGTCTGTAATGAATTGCCTCAATTCTTAGGTTTTTGTCCTTATTTCATGCTTCAACATAGCAGTTTTTTTTTAACTCGATTTTAGGAGTTCTATCTTGTAGTCTCATAGTTCCACTATACAAGCTATCACTTAACATTTTGAACCAAAATTGTTGTTGTTTTTATCTCTTTTGAATACAATATTAATTTGCTATTATGTTTATTTATAAAATAAAAAACTCTATCTCTTCTTTCTTAGCACAACTTGTCATTCTTCTGTACAAAACAATTATTACAATTATTGTTTTTTTTTCATATATGCTTTGCCATACTACACTTTGGTCTTCTATGATTGTTTCTTTCTTATAGTTATCAATCTAAAACTTGAAAAAAAATATTTACTCCATAAATGTTATTTTAACGTACATAGTTGGTTCCCAATATGCAATCACTTAACATTTTCTTTATATCTTCTATTTTATATCCATATACTTTCCACTTAATACATATACAAAATGTGTCCCTGCCACCAATGAAATATTCTAAGTCTTTAACAAGTTTACGCTTTTCTTACAGGAATCATGTCGAACCATGACAATGAACAAGCCAATGCACGGAGAAGACTTATATATGCACATAATAGAGATAAAAACAACAAAAAGCAACATATTCTTTATAGAGTTGCTCGTCAACCTATGGATATGTCTTCTTCGTTTTCTCTTGGCCAACCTTTCGACAAACCATCCATTCCATCCCTCATGCTAAATCCATCTAACACCCGTCTTGATGATGCACATCAATGATTTTGTAAAAAAATGGACCAACTAGCTGACATGAATGTATGCTCTATTTGCAATGAATGTTACCATGGTATTGCAGCAAAAAGTTCCATGGTGCATACATATTTTATTTTTTTATTTTAGAAAGAAAAAGCCATCGATTTTCATTGGAAAAAAATATGGACCTAGGAATCCAACCACCTGTCCTTGTAGTACTTACGCAAGTTGAGAAAATGCTCATTAGTTGTGCTAACCCAATCCTACAAATCACACATGCCCGTGGTGGTCAATATAAATATTCTGGCCATACTATTTCCTTCCCCCAAGACATTTACAATATTGCCACATCCCTACCCCATTTAATATCAGAACTTGACATTCTTGTTATTCGCAAATGCAACCCTACAAACAATCCATATGAACTATTTGTTAGTCGAACACATGTTCTTGCTTATCTTAAATACAAAATGGCAAACGATCCATACTACAAGGATGTACGAGTCAACCCAATTGCATTAGCTTCTTTTCCTCTTGTTTCAACATATATTTTACCTTTGATTCACCATGTTAAAAGCAATGATACATTATCTCATCAGCAAAGCTCGTCCTTTACAGTCCAACCACCAAATTCGTTTGAACCCTATGAATTAGAATCCTCCTCATTTATTTCAACACAAAGAAATGATAGAACCGAGGTTGAGGATATTAGACGCTTCTTACGCATATTAGATATCCCACTACCACCTTTCATTGATTCCCCCCTATAGGCATCTCCCCTATCAATGAGTACAACACAGAAGGCCTTCTTTCGATGGATTTTCCAACCTTGTTCCCCACAGGTGCAACCATTCTTAAACAACCATGCATTCATCAATTTGAGATACATGAATATGCACTTCACCTCATTCACTATCATGACAACATATTTGGGAAAAATCCACGCTTCCGATACTACATATACAATCTAATCTTGTGTCATCGAAGTAATGCTATTGCTTTTGTTTTTGTCAAAATTAGCCTTGAAGATACACTCCCTCCCACAATACTTGAGCTTGTTAACCAATTGTCAGACATGGCTAATGACAAAATTTGTGAAAGGGTTGCACGATTTGGGTCTTCATTGCGTGGAACACTCTCGTATTGGAACAAAAGTAGAGTTGAACTCACAAATCAATCAACAAGGTACACCAATGTTCATCTTCACCCTTAGTGCAACTGACAAAAAATGGCCAGATTTTTATGCTCTAATTCTTGGTGAATGCCCTATCAGTTTAGATCAACACCATCAATGGAATATTCACAACATAATATAAAATCCACATATTACATCACAATACATGCACAATATATTCAAAATATTCCTGGAAGATGTGCTTCAGAAAGGCCTTCATATAATAGATTCTTGGTGTAGGTCTTTTACTATCTCTTCTTTCTTATCCGTATCTTCGTGTTTGCCACTTTATAAGATTAATTTATAATATATTCATTTTCCTCCCATGTAGGTATGAATGGAAACATAGAAGATCCACACACATTCATGTTTTTATTTGGTTGGCAGATGCACCAAATATGGACATCTTAGACTACCAAGATGTTCTTGCACTTGAAACTACAAAACACTTTATTGAAACATATGTTACAGCTTGGAATCCCCGTAACTTGGAATCCCCGTAACTCCCACTTGTCCACTTTTGGGTTACATCATTCTACTACAAATGATCCATGTAGTCTTGCTTCTCCATCCATATTTGCATCAAACTACTCAGTTGACTATGAAGACCTTGTAAATTGTGTTCAAAGGAACACCAGATGTTCAGAATCAACTTGCATTCACAAAAAAGGAACATATGTTCAATGTCTCTATGGTTTTACCTATGACCTACGAGCTACTTCTTCCTTATTCATTGATGCAAATGGGCGTAAAACCTACAATCCTGCAAGAAATGATTCCCTTCTAAATATTCACAACCCTACCATGCTTTCAATATGTAGGGCTAATGTTGATTCCCAACCTGTTCTTTCTAGACATGTTGTCCTCAAATACATTTCAAAGTATGCATCAAACATAGAGCCAAAATAAAAAGCTACCATCTGTTTCTCTCTCTCCTTGCACATGCAACACTAAGTGACAGACCTGTTATTCAACCAATCAAGAGATTCCTTGCACAAAAAGCTGCAAAACAAGACATTAGTTCACAAGATACATGTCACATGCTCCAAAAAATCCCTCTTGTTCTTTTTAGTCGTCACTCTTTTTCCCTAAATGTGATCCAAAGTGTCTTCCACTGTGTTTGTAATGACACTAGTAACACCCGTCCAACTCCCCCCTTCATATTTGCATACATGGAAAGACCCCATTCTCTTGAACATCTAACCCTGCTTGAAGTTGCTCGTTCTTGGTATTTCTCACATAATAGGAAAAAAATCCATGTAAACCAAAATTCCGTCTAAATATTGTTAGAGTATTTCAACAATTCACTTCCATTCCTCCCTTTGATTATTCAACTTTTGAACCGTTTTGTTGGAGTGAACTTATTCTATACAAAACTTTGCGTTCCCTCCGTGAGGATATTGGAACACCAAGTTCTGAAATTATTTCTCATTGGCATCGCATTAAAGGCACATATGTTGTGTGGCACGTTGAACGCGTACAAGAAGAACCCTCTACACCTCCATATGATGATTCGAACTCCAATCGAATTCCCTTTCCCTTGCCCCATACCATGGATGAATGGGAAATTCTCTCTCAAATCCGACCAGGAAACAACATCCAGATTGATGACCTTGAAATGATTGGACATCATGTTTTTGACAAAAATCACAATTGGACAGATAACAATCTACTCACTGATTTTCATGAGACAACGATGTCATTCATTGACCTCAATCGCTTGTCCAGACAGCTGCATGAAGACACCCCCTCGTTGTCGAATTCACCTGATTCCTTGTCACCCACACAAAGCATAACCTTTGATCTTTTCATTTCCCATTTTATAAACACTACACCTTCTCAACCAATCAAAATGGTGATTCAAGGTACTGCAGGCACCGAGAAATATGACCTCATATCCTACTTTAAATCTGCACTCGAAACTGCATTTGAACAAACTGGCTCCCCAGTGCTTCTCCTAGCTCCAATTGGTGTTGATTCCTTTAACATACATGCACTCACAATACATTCTGCTCTTCGAATACCCATTGTTGAAATGCACCCTCTTGAAGACCAATCCCTTTCAAAACTTTAAGAAGAACTATGCCATATTCGCTCTATTCTCATCGATGAAATGATCTTTAATGGCCCAAAAATGTTAACTTAAATTGATGCACACTTACATCAAGATTTCCCCTTGTATTGTAAAATCCCTTTTGGTGGTTGTTCCATGATCCTTATTGGTGACTTTGGGAAATTGCCTCTTGTAAAGGACATCCCCGTGTATGTAGGCTCATCCCTTGGAGTTGCTCTCTGATGTACATTTGATACTTTTATCACGCTCAAAACCATTTTCCGACTATAAGGAGATAGCCCTTCTCAAATTTCCTTTCTCCAACTCATACTAAACCTTTGAAATGCAACACCAACTGTTGAAGACTAGGCACTCCTAATGACAAGAAAAACCTCATCCCTTTCGCATGCATAAAACTGTTCATTTAAACAATCTACCCACTTGTATGCCACTAATAACTCTGTTGCACTGCACAACAAATGTTAGAACTCTTAATCCTAAGTTTTATACGCTAGGTATTTTCTAGATTAATATTAAATATTATATTAGTTTAGTGATCAATTAAAATTTGAATAGGGATGCTTCTTTGTAAATGACGCCAATCATTTTCATGTGATTATAGGATTGGTTGTCTTCCTACTTTCTAGCCTAGGATTGAGCTGTATAAAAAAGCTCTATTCTCTATGAGTTTGATAGAGAGAGTCTTGTGAGAGTGATGTAATTTCTCTTTTCTTTATGAATAAATTTATGTGTCTAAGGACACTTATTCTTCATTTGGTATGAGAGCGAGTGGGGCAAAAGAGAAAAAGGCTAGGGCTGAGTACTCCCATATTGTGTATCAGTCCAAGAAACTTTGTGTAATAGAATTTGTTTATTGGAAATATATTTATATGCTTTTAGTAATTTTGTGATCATCTCTGTCTATGTGTAACATCGTGATGAATGTCTCTTCATGAGAATAATGAGAAACTAACTGTCGGCATATGGTTGTGTAATATGGAAATTGTGTATAATTCTTGTTGTGGAATATGAGTGCAGGAAGGTTGAAAATTGCGTGATTCCAAGTTGTTAGTAAATCCAGGAAGTGGATCTGATTTAGAGAAAATTGTCAAGGGTTGCGTTAATGGCATTGAGGCTAAACCAGTTCTTCGTATGGTGTAATATGGTGAGTGTCTTTGTTTATTGAAATATGAGGGATTAACATCGTTCTGTTTTGAGCAATATTGCAGATTCACCATTGAAGAAAATTATGGGTTTCCAAGGGGATTCGATCCCTAAAGAATCGAAAGCCACTTCAGAAATAAGTTGCAAGGAAGGGTGACAGAGAATTCGATTTAGTGAGATTGCAGATTGTGTTATCCAGTGGTTTTCTTGGCATGCTCCCGTTCTATATTGGGCGTTTCCACACAAGTCTAATTCTATTCTCGTATCTCCCGTTCTAGATTGGGTGTTTCCACACAAGTCTAATTCTATTCTCAGATCTCACGTTTTAGATTGGGTGTTTCCACACAAGTCTAGTTCTATTCTCATATCTCCCATTTTAGATTGGGCATTTCCACACAAGTCTAGTTCTGTTCTCAGATCTAATTTAATCAAATCTGTCCTTTCATCAATAGTTTATGCACATACAAAAGAGATCCAATTCAATATTTAAACTTGATGAGACGCAATTGATTTGGATCTGTGCAATGGATTTGGATCTGCACAATTTCCTTCATAGACATTGTTAGAGATCTGTGTCTGCGTCCATCAGGATATACAACATGCCCAATTCCACTTCCACCTGATAAAATAGGAGCGACATACAACAAATTGGACTAGGGAGATAAATTATGCAATCCAATTTAGGATGTGAATACTCAGTAGTTTGTTTTTACGGCGATCTATCTGCGCCTACCTGGATCTACATCAACGATTTGTGACATCGATCTCCTTCAGTGATCTATGGAGATCTGGATTGGCGATCTACCAAATCCAACCATTTTGACAGATCTGAACCATGCGATTCAAACTGGTGGCGATTTAAATCAACAATGATTTACATTAGCGATTTACATCAAGCCGACGATCCAACCTTCATTCCAAAACAGTGATTTACACATGCTATCTATGATCTTCCTATCAACATCTGCAATCTCCCTGTCTATACCAACGATCCCTCCCATCCTGTGATTTATATCATTATAAATTTATAGCCTGCGATTTCACAGCCTGTGTGATTTCATTAAGCCTACGATCTTCATCATCCTGATCAACAATCTGTGATCTTCATCAGCGATCAACAATATGTGATATCCATCTGCCTTCAACAATCTTTGAACTATTTTTGTAAATTGAAGGCTTTATAAATTTCATCTTTATATTCAAAAAGGGGGCTTTTTGATATTGTGAAAAGTGAACTTCTAGTTCATTTTTCAAAGCAACGTGATTTTTAAGAAAAACACGAGGTTAGCGGGAGCTATGTAAAGTCAAGGCTTTGAACTATTTTTGTTCACTTCATAAAGGTGACACACATTTGTAAAAGTTTTTTGAAGTTCTAGTTCATCACAATGGGAAGTTATTTAAAAAAAAAAAGACATCAAGGAGGAATTTTGAGTTTGTAAAAAGCATGTATGAAATTAAAGTAGAAACTCTCAAGTACTGAGAGTAAATGTATCAAATTTTTTAATAAAAAAGTCAATTTTTTGGTGTTGGATGCATTCTTGATCTACCTAAAATTTGAATAAGGGGATAAAAGGTACACATAGTGCTCCCGTGTGATGGCGAGTGTCTTTTTGGATACTTGATACTTTTCATCACATCTGATTTGCAATTCAAGGAAATAAAAGTACTTGCAAACACAAAATTCAAGTTTCATCATTCAATCATATGCGATTAAGCACCTATAATGCAAAATAAAGTAATCAAGGAGTCAGAGCATCGAGAACAAATTCAAATTTGAAGATCAATATTAATTGTAACTTACAAATAGTTCTTTTTTGTAAGTTTATTTGTCTTTTTTGAAATCAAGTCAAGTTGAATTTGTAATTGGATGCATTTTCGATTGAACCTGACATTCTCCATTCTCTGAGTCTAAATCAAGATTTTTACAAGATCATGTAAAAACACATTTTTGGATACATGATCAGTTGTGCATGCCACCCTAAAATTGGCGAGCATGACATAAATTCAAGCAAGTGTGACAACAAGCAAGTGTAAGAAAGCAAGTTCAAGCGAGCGTGACAATGGGTAAAGGAAGAAATCGATTACAAAATGATAATCAAAACATCAAAGAACTTCAAGAAGCTGTAGAAAAATTGGAAAATCAATTTGTTAAAATTCAAGACCAACTTGAATGAAGGAGCAAGTGATTAAACTCATTTAACTACAATTTCTAGAAAAGAAAATGAATGATGTTAATTTTGATCTAGTACAACTTGGCGAAACAAATACTATGACTGATGATTCCTTGTCTTGTGATGAGAAGGAATCCTTAATAAACCGTTTTGAAGATGATGATTTCAATCAGCTCCAGCATCAACAACCTTCTAAACTAGTTCTTGTTCAAAACAATCCTCTCTATGATGATTATGATAATGATGATGTTTTAGATCAACAAAGAGTGCAACAGAAATTCATTGGGCCAAATCCAAAAGTAGTATCCAATTAAGATGAATCTATAGTTCAAGCGTTTTCTTTTGAGTTCAATTAAGAAAACATTTCAATGATGTAACAGTATGCAACGAATCAAACTTAACAGAATTCAAAACAATCGATGCAGAGCTCTTTCCAAGCCCATCATTAGACCTTGGGAAGAAATTATTAACAACAAGAATAGAACAGGACTTGGCTATAAAAATGATCTCACTTTTCACATTCCACACTACTCCAAACCAATTCAATTTGTGAGCACAGGATTCCTTCATGAAAATTTGACTTCACTTGTTCCAGTTAAGCTTCAAATTGTAAAGTGCCAATATTTCCAAATAGTTGGTCATATGGAAGATCAATGTTTTGATATCCATCCTTGTTAGCATTGTGGAAAGTGTAATCATGCATTATGTTTCAAGAGAAACAAGCCTATAAGATTAAAGATTCAGTATGGGTGGATCAATCCTTGGCAATGGACATCAACAACCAAGAAATTACATTACTCTTACTGAAGAGTACAATCTCGAGTAAAGACCCATAATGTAGAACACAATTTTTTTGTACCTAATAGAGTATAACTCCAGTGATCCCCTTATGGCATAGATTTTGAGCATCTCCCTCACAGGATGAGATAACATGTGGATGTTTCAACATGCCTACTTTGAGTTGAAATCTAATTGGTGCTCTCTTGCATCTTAAAGGGGGGGTACATTTACAAAACACTCTTTATTTTCAAAGGGGGGGTAGTTAAATCAAAATAGTATAATATTGAATTGATTCAGGGTAACCCACATGAAAACCCATATCTTCTCACCTTTCAGCTGACAAAGGGGGGAATATTTACAATGGTTGTCATTCTTCAAGTTTCGAAAAAAAAAGTCTGTAGATGGAAGACTCTAAAACAAAATTCTGAATATGGACAAAATTGTGTATATGGAAGACTACGATACACTACTATGAAGATGGACAAAAGATTGTAGATGACATACTTCAAATTGTCAAATGGGAAACAAAAGTGTATAGATGACAAACTCCAAAATTTCCAAATGGGAAACAAATAACAAACATTTGAAGATGACAAACTCAAATACATGATGCATTGGCATGTTGATCGACACATAATAGTGTTGAAATATTCAGGGAGCATTTCAATGATTCACTGATGGTATAATGGTGATACTATATGTTCACAAATTAGTAGAAGACACCAACCTCTTCTAGATAAATCACTTGGCAAATGAAGGAATTGTCAAGCAGACAGGGAATGTTCAGACATGGTTACTTGGGAATAATTTTCATTAAAGCACAGATGAAGGCTTTTGAAAGATCCAACTTCAGATATTTTACCAAGCCACTGGTAGAATAAAAATTCACTAAGTTCAGAGATGAACTTAGCATTTGTAAATATAAAAATTTTGGATTAAAGGGGGGAATGTTAGACCTCTTAATCCTAAGTTTTATACTCTAGGGATTTTCTAGAGTAATATTAAAGATTAAATTAGTTTAGTGAGAAATTAGACTTTGAATAGGACTGCTTCTTTGTAAATGAGACCAATCATTTTAATGTGATTATATGATTGGTTGTCTTCCTACTTTCTATTATGGGATTGAGCTATAAAAACAAGCTCTCTTCTCTATTATTTTGATAGAGAGAGTCTTGTGAGAGTGGTGTAATTTCTCTTTTCCTTATGAATTAAGTTATGTGTCTGAGGACACTTATTCATCAACAAACACATGCTCAAACACCTTAATATGGAAATTGCACATTGCTTTGCAGAACAAAGGAAAAAACATGTCCTCCAATCCATAGATGATGAAAATATACCATTAAAGGTCCTTCTTGCTATTGTTCAACAAGGCATGTTAACTGCTAATTTATGGGTTGGAGCGGACCTTGTTAATGACACACTTGGAAATGTCATTGACATTGTATACAACTCCAACGAAAAACCTCCTAGATTACCATCCTTTGTTGTTGTCGAACTCCTCCACTACAAAGGACCCTTATGGTATTCTTCTAATCCTACTTATGTTTCCATCTCTCCCATAACAAGAGGAACACATAAGCAACTACCACTTCCTATGGCATGGGGTTTAATAATTCATAAAGTGCAAGGTATGACCCTACAAAATGTAACAATAGACATTGGAAACATTGATAGACAAGGGATTACAGTCACTGCAATATCAAGAGTTAAATCTCTTTTAGGCCTTCACATTTCTCCAGCTTCCTCTTTTTCTAGATACTCTCGAATGAAAGGCAATCCATATGTCCAATGTATGAAATAATACGAAAGCTTACTTTCTTCAAAGTCTTTAAAACCAAAATTTGGTTGAAGCTTTTCATTGTTTTCTCTATAGATGTACTATTTTTCCTCTAAACATATATTTGCGATCATAACACTTCTTCTATTGTCCACACTTATGTTGTTCCCATTATTTAATGTATTGTTACAATTGTAAAGTAAATAGAATGTGCTTCTTCTTGAGATGTGTCATTTACTTATATGTTTCCCCATTTATTAGTTCAATTCAACAAAACAATTAACCACTTTATCACACGTTCCTTTGTTAGCATCAAATTCAAATTTGCTTTAATCTACTTTAATGTGTTACTGTGTACTGTTTTAATATGTCCATGTTGTATTTCGTATATATGTTTTATTACTCGAAAAACTAGCTTTTTATATGTTGTAATTCTTTATGAATATATGATTTTATGAGTTGAATGCTTGCCTAATCTTTGTTAATGGTTGATAGATCTATGTATGTGTATAATGGAGTTATGGATTTTGAGTGGTTGAAAGGTGTAGAGAGTGTTTGGTGATCCGCTATGCATGAAATGAATGGTTAAAATCTATGTCACCAATTGCTGAGAGGATCGATGCTCATTTGTATAAGTTCTGCAAAGTTGACACAACAAAATTTGAGCCCAAAATCTGACGGATGCATTGTATAAACTTCTAAAGACACATGTTTGTTATTTGACAACCATGTCTTTTTTTTTCGTCAGTGGTATTTCATCGGATATTCGACTCCAGTTTGAAACCCGTTGACAATTCGACATACTATCAAGCTAATATGGAGAAGTATTTCATCGATGCATTGTCGAATTTCTGACTTCAACTCGTTGGATCCATTGTTGGATTTCTGACTTCCTACTGTCGAAGTTCTGACTAATCTTCGTCGGATATGTTGTTGAATATCCAACTTTGACTCATCGGATCCATTGTCTAATATCCAACTTTGACTCGTTGGATCCATTATTGAATACCCGATTTTTCGTATGGCAAAGTTTTGATGATGTGTGCGATTATATCGGCCTACCGGGCTCTTTGGAGCCATGGAAATCTCCTCGGAGCCATTTGTTGTCGAAGCCATGGAAATCTCGTTGGAGCTTAGCCACTATTTGTTGGAAACCCGATGGAAGACACCACTCATTTGGTGTCGGAGCCATGGTAATCTTGTCGGAGCTTAGCTACTGTTTGTTAGAAATCCAACGAAGACACCGCTCATTTTCTGTCAGAAATCCGACGAGAATTTGTTTATTAATAAAAAAAATAACCTGGATAAACAACAATGAGAGGGATTCATTGATAAACATTACTAGACATTGGTGCACTTAAAACTTCAATGTTCAATCACAATGTTTAGTTTAAATTTTAAAATGGAAATTTTAATGACTAATATTATTTTATATGTTTGGGACAGGGTCCACTATGTTTGAAATTTCGAAACCCCCAACATAAATTGAAATTTTGAAGAGAGTCTCCACATGTATAGGCTATGTTTCCCCTTGTATTGGAACTTGGTGTAACATAGGTTGATAAGATTGTGGAAAAGCATATACAAATCTATTATCCCTTTTGAGAAAAATGTTCATTCCAATATAGAAGCAGGGCATGGTTTGTAGGATGGCTGCTTGTTATGGAGAATACAAAGTTGGTTGGGGACAAACTTGCTTCAGTTTGACCTCATAGGTGAAATTCATAATAAAATATGGGAGAGAATATGATATGCCTAGACCTCTTGTATATCTGTGTGACTCATGTGGGAACTTCTACATCAAAAGCTACTCACCTTCAGCAAGCTCTAGAAGAGAGAATTTTCCGGGCCTTCTTTATGCATGCTATGTAATGAAGATGAAGAGACCAGTTCTCACTTGTTCATTCACTGGAAGGTACTTGAGAAAAGTTTGGCTAATGGTGGCCAATAGTTTGAAATTCGATAATAGATGTGAAAATGTTCACTGAATTTGAGGATGTTAGGAATTATGCTTTAGCCTGGTACAAAAGTTACCAATTCATCCTGAGAAAAGAGATTTCAATTTCTTTTGGTTCTCTCTACCATTTTCCACTTAAGTCTTAATATCAGTCTGGATAACCCACAACAATGTTATTTTCAAGGAGATAAATCTAGACCCCAATGGACAGCGATTAGAACTCTAAGTTGGGTTAGATAATTTTTTCATGCATCTTTTAAGAAATAGAAAAAGTTAGAGAGTGTAGTGGAGCAAGAGATAATAATTGCAAATTCTCAAAACTTTGAGTTTTTTTCAACACAATCCAAAGCCATGAGTTACAACATCAGAAGAAAAGATTATCCTACAAGGTTTTAAAGATTAGCATTTGATGGTGCATCCTAGACAACCCTCAAACTGCATAGGTTGGGAGTATTATTATTTTTTGGAAAACACAGTAATACTTTCTTAAATGGAAAGTTTGGAAAATTCTTCTAACAATATATCAGAACTCTAACTGTTACTGAGGGGTATGATTCATGGGTTATTAGGAAACTATCAATCCAAGGTGACTCAAAGCTTGTAGTCAAGACCATAGAAATAAAAAAAAAGTGAAACTAAACATTAAGGCATTGGAAAAAAGAAGTTGAAGAAGCAATGAATCTTTTTTATATGTTCTGTGATAAATAAAAAGTAGTTGATGTTGGTGCCTTTGGAACCAATGCATTTGGTCAATACTTGATTGGTTCATTTATTGTTAAGAACTACCGTATAAGTAATCCTAGTATATTTAGTTCTATCCACAAGTACATCCACAGGCATTGTATATCTGACAACAAGATGGCTTGTAGATATAATTTAATGAAGTACAAACTTTTCACTGGGTTGATACTGGATAATATGATCTTAAAGCCCAAATTTTGATCATACATTAAAAAGATTTAAGTAATCAAATATCCTAATTTTTTCTTAACATATATTGTGGAGCCTAACGAATGAATTGTCTATAATCTAATATGAAAAGTAGGAATTGAGATTATTCCAAATTCCCGCCACTTAGCACAATTCAACCTTGACTCATGGCTGATGGGATGGATTCTAATTATAATGTTGCATCACATTAATATGTTTTGACATCATAAACAGAAATGTCATCTAAATGGTGAGCAGTACTGGTGAATCCCTATATAAAAACTACATCATGTCATTTACCAACATGCAAGGTGTCCAAGCATAAATCTTATATTATGTGCTTTGACAACAACTTATATCCAATGTTTATAAAAAAATGTTTTGGTATTATCCTTAACGCATTTTGAAAAGTTTGAATTGCTTCTTAAGTATACTTATAGTAGGTGGATTACACAAGGGAAAATCATCTGTTCTCATCGGACTAGGATCCTCCAAAGTCGTTTTGATAATTCAGTCAACAAATATTGTTAATGTGTATACACTTTAGTAAGGAGATCCCCAAAATTATCAAGCACGGTATCTGCATGATATAACAGAAATTAACATGTCTAAAAGAATAGGTATATGCCATCATTTTGGTTTGTTTAAACTTCTAAATTGTATGCTTCCATCAAATAGGGTGCAAGATGTAGTAGTGATTCATGATTAGTTAGTTCTTATGGACATTCTAAATCAAATTTTGTGATTAGGTATAGGAGTATATTTGTGGCAGAATTTAGTGCTACAGTCACATCAAGCATGCAAAGGACACTATCAAGGTCCTGAAAATCCACTCCACTTCCCATAATAGAAGAGCAAGCTTCTTTCCCTCACTCTATAGCCTAGAGTCGGGGAGAATGGAGATATTCATGTGTTTGTCACAAGTGTAGAACTAATAAACTAAAATGAAAAAAAAAACTTGCAATTTCCAGCATCAGAAAGAGAAACAACCAACTTGTTAATTCTTTTAATTAATCAACATAATGTAAACAAAAAAACTAACATAGATCTATCTTAACTACAACGGAGAGAACCTAGATATTTGCAGCTCAGATTTTGATTCCTCTTGGTGCTTAATAGATCTGGGATTAAATGGATATATAATAGTCATAGGTGTAATATCACATAAGGGAAAAAATTAAGGGGCCCAAAGGGGTTGGATCAATTGGTGAGGAGTAAGGAGTTTTTCACCAATGGGAAAAGTTCAATTCCGGTGAGGGTCAAGCCTGAAGCCTTGAGGTGGTGGTAGAACATGTGGTTAAACCCAGAAATATTGTATTAAATGATCTCGTGACCCATGTACACATAAGTATATCAAATTCCACCCCCATGTCCTTCAAATTTAAAATCCCAAATGGATTGGATCCATTGGTGAAGAGCGAGGTGTTTTCATCAGTGGGAAAGGTTCAATTCTTATGAGGGCCTATCCCAAGGTCATGAGGTCACCTTGAGGTAGTGGTAAAATGTGTGGTTGCACCCAAAGGGACTGCATTAAATGATCTCATGACCCATTCACACATTAGTGGGTTAAAGCACACCCCCGCATCCTTCAATTTTAAATATTGGATGGGGTGAGGAGGGGCACACAACTTGCTCCATCTGTTGAGCACATGGAGGGGGCATGTGGCATAAGGGAATACCCCATTGATCATACATAACTAGATGAAAGGCGTGTGGGATGATTTTCGAATCGGGTTTGTATGGGGATCTATTAATGAAGTTCTACATCGTGCATCCAATTTGAAGGTGTGTGAGATTGAATAGAACATCAACATTCCTGGCGAATGATAGGTTTTGGTACTTGCAAGCCCTAGGTCATGATGAAATGATTCCCTTCATCTTGTGTGTGGTTCTTTCTAGTGGTTTGGAGTCTGGAGAAACTGGAATCCCCCTCCCCGCCACGTGAATCCTCTACGCATCTCCCTCCTGACACTTTAGGGGTGGATTTGCAATAGCAAAAGGTGCAAGTCGACCAAAGGATAATTTTTCAACAACGTACCAAGTGACGAAGGGGTGGTAGAACACATCAACACTAGCTGGAGAAATAGTTCATACAAGATAAACCCTCACACATTGGAAATGAAATCAACCAAGCCAAGGCCATCCTGCTTGCAAACCTCCAGGGCCAAGCAACAAATAACAAAGTTGTGGTTGTAGGTCTAATCCTGGAACCATATTAGGTTTGAAGCTCCTTCTAGGTAATTTTCTGCAGGAATGCAATCAAAACCATGCAGGTTTCTATCTGGTTGTATCTACCATCCGCGATTACGTCAACAATATCGACTTCAAACTTGACATCCTGACTAATGTTGTCAACACTCCACTTCAAATTTAGCTTCAGTAGGTAGATATAAGATAATATAATTTTATTAATGTCTAACAAATGATCACAAATGTAGGTCAATGGCACTAAAAGGTTACAACCAGTATGAGTATAATGTGGGAGTGAAAACACAACTCCTATATTAATGCTGGAATCAAAACTAAGATAAAATAACAATCAAGTAACAATAAAGAAAGGTACAATCAGTGGGATGGTCTCATAAACATGTGTAAAACCATAGCAAAGGCACCGCAATGCAAATGAATGTGAGAGACGGATGATGTCAAGAATGACTAACTCTGATAGTTGACGGTAAGGGGGGAAAACAAGGCACTGGCTCAGTATCAGAGTCCTCTGGGAAGTCCAAAGTAGAAAGCAGAAAATGTGTCTCAAGTTCATAGTACTTAAATTATGGTAGTATGTTTTCTTAGTTTTGATTTTCATATTAACCTTTTCAATGGTTGTGTTACTGTTACTTATACCAACCAATTATGCTTATTTTTAGCTAGACAATTCGAGAATGTTTTGGTTTCCCAGGTGGTAGGTCAGTCACTATTGCTCTGGTTTTGTACTATATGTATTTTCCGCTAATTTAATATAGAAATGTTAGCTTAAAAAAAGAAAAAAAATTAAGGGAAGAAGATGAATGAAATCAAGCAAAAAGCTACAATCCAAATAATGAAGACACCCCTACTAGGCATGACATTTGTGGGAATTGATTTATGGCATCCTTGCATTTTCCTTGTTTTCAGATATTGTATGTGAGATTTAAGTATCCGCCATAGTCGTTTTCCAAATATGTAGCAGGAGGCTGGAGATGCGCAACCATAACACCACTCTTGATATTTAATTTTTAATTATCCCAATTGATGTGATTTATTTGACATAAAAAAATAAATATTTTTTGGGAAATGGATGAACAAATTTTCCCACTGTGAGATAGTTTTTCGTTAGTTATGAAATCAATTGTAATTACACAATGAAAAATTTGTCAGTAAATGTAATGCCAACGCTTTAGACAAAGTATGCATCTATTTCAACTCTTCATGTAGCTTCAAGAAAACTTAATTTAGAAATTTAATAATGAAGAGAATACTTGTAAAAGTAATCCCATGCCTTATTTGTGCATGGTAATGTTTATAAGGAAAATAACTGGACAATTACCCCATAGAACTAGACTACATGTGGATGCTTAATCAACTTCATGGTAGATATTTTCCTCTTTATCTGCATGTGTGATAGTACCAAATCAGTCACAGGTAAAGCTCCACACAACATGCATATTTGATCTCAGGAAATAAATTTCAAGACATTTCGAATAAAAAATGTTATCTTTCTCATTTCTCCAATGAAAACCTAAATGTAAGTTAAATTATCACTAGCACAAAGGCACTCTAAAAGCACTTAAAAGCGTATTTCCCATCAACAAATGAATAGCAGTAATGATGGAATAAACTGTCAACGTGATAAAATGGTACTCACCACAAGAAAAATATCCTAAACCGCAAAAGAAGGGTAACTCTTACCTGTATTTTATATCGACGAGAATTATTGGTAACACAGAAATGGTGCCTAATATTTCCACCAAATAAAAAATATAGGATGGTACTTCTCATCACATGCATAGCTTAGATTAAGGAGATTATAAAATTAGCTCTGCAAATCCATTGGAAATCAGACCTAATTACATGTAGGAAAGCAAAACAACTTGAATTTTAAATTAAATGATCTGGAAGTAATAGAGAACGGTTATGCAATTCATGAGTTAAAATTATAATTTCATTCAATCAATAATAAACACATCTAGTATTTCAATTTTTATTACTATATTTATTTCTTTTTGTTGAAAATGGATCATATATTAAGTTAAAATCAATACGTATGTGATTGTGCATCAAAAGTGACATATCCAGGCACCACAATGAAATCACACCAGATCCTCTGCCTAAATAAACAAGGAGAGCTAGAATATCCACCTTGGCTCCAACTACAATGGTATCTATACCTTAAAAAATGGCATTCCAACGGATATATGGACAGCCAAATCTGATCTAAATGTTGAAACTTTTAGGTTGAACAACATATTCACCTCCTAAAAAGTGGCATGAAAGTGGTGTTTCCATAAAAAGGAGAAGTTGGATACTTTGATGATTGATCACATCCCACACACTCCTGATAGCATGTTGAGCATTCACTCGTCCACATGTGAAGACAGTATGTAAAGGCCAATGCTTGACTTTAAACTATTATGAAGGACCAACCACTCAAGGATTCAATCCTTCTAGGAATTATTACTAAATTTCATTCTTTACCATCGGTTTTACATTTACTATACCTAAACTAAAAAAATAAATCGAATCAACTAACCATTTAAAACATCCAACCAAGTTTTATAGTAACCTAAAGAATTACACAACATCCAGATGACCAGTAATGAAGAAATAAACTCATGAGTATAACAATGCTCAAAACAAATATGGAAGTTGAAAGACATTAAGAAAGGCCTCTACCATCCTCTCTATTGTTGTATGGAATGAAAAGCACCTGAATGAGATGAAGCTTGTGCGGGTTGTTGAAGAGAGTAATCTCACGATAACCCATGGTATTTACCCACGATATTTACCTAACTGTGGTATTCACCCACAGTATTATTGCTCTCTCTTTCCTATTTAAACAACTCTGAATAATGAGAAGGTAATCATTTGCCGTGTGCTTTCCTATTGCTCTGTTCTTTTCTTTTACATGGCATCAGAGCGAAGGTTTCATCATAATCTATACCATACTTATGTGCATAACCTTTGGCAACCAACCTTGCCTTATTCTTTTCAAGTTCACCTTAGAAAAGTTGACTGGATCTCTTCTATCTCATGAAGTGTGATTCACTCAAGAAGAAGAATCGTTGACCAATGCGTTCAGCACCCAAAATTCCCTCAACAGAGGTCGAGGTAGAGGAGGATGGGGTAGAGGAAGAAGAGGCTGATGGTCTCGATCTACAGAAGATAGAACCAATCATGAACACTCAGAGCATTTAGAACACTCTCACAACTCTCAAGGTCAGAGGGGAAGAAACAAGAGATGGACAAATAAGTCCAATGTTCAATGTAACTACTGCAAGAAGTATGGGCACTATGAACGTGAATGCAGAAAGAAGCAAGCAGACCATAACAATAACCAGGACAACAACAAAGCCAATGTCTCCAAAGCAAAAGAAGGCTCGTCAGAGGTGATGTTTCTGTCTTATCAAGCAACTAAAGACCACTGCAGCTCAGATCTATGGCTACTAGATAGTGGTTGCAGCAATCACATGACAGTTAACAAGTCATTATTCTCTAGTCTAGATTCCTTTGTTATCATGAATATCAAGCTAGGAGATGACTCTCTGGTTCTAGCAAAAGGCAAAGGTATTGTTCCTGTACTTAGTAATCAAAATGAAAAAATGTCCATTCATGAGGTGTTTTATGTACCTCATTTGACTGTAAATTTGATCAGTATAGGTCAATTACTTCAGAATAAGTATGATGTTAGGTTTCATGATACATACTATGCTATCTGTGATAAGCCTCCCAGTAAGAGACTCATAGCCAAAGTTGAAATGACCAAGAATAGAATCTTTCCTCTTAGAATTAGGAGTGCTAACCTTCCACATCCTATAGTTCGTACAGTTTCTAGTCAAGATCAATCCTGGTTATGGAATTGTAGATTCGGTCATCTTCCTTTAAAAATTCTCCATCTCCTACACAAATAGTAAATGGTCAAAGGATTACCGGTTATTCATAAATAATCCAGCACATGTGAGGATTGTAGCACTGGTAAACATCATAGGGACAATTTTCCCACTTCCACATCTCGAGCCAAAGCGCAACTTGAGTTATTTCATATAGACCTCCATGGACCCATGCAAACCCAATCCATAGGAGGCAGTTTTTATTTTATGACCTTTATTGATGACTTTAGCAGAAAAACATGGATTTATTTTCTCAAGCACAAATCAGAGACCTTCTCCAAGTTTAAAGAGTTCAAGGCTCTCATTGAGAAGCAGTCTAAAAATTCCATTAAAATGCTCAGGTTAGATGGTGGAGGTGAATATGATTCACATGAGTTTTCAGATTTTTGTAAGCAGCATGGCATCTAGAGACAGTTCACCACCAGATACACTCCACAGCAAAATGGAGTTGCTGAACGGAAGAACCAGACCATCATGAACATGGCCCATAGCATGCTGTCACACAAGAAGCTGTCAAATGAGTATTGGGATGAAGTTGTTGGATGCTCAGTCTACTTGCTCAATAGATCACCCACAGTAACTATCCAAGACAAGATTCCTGAAGAAGCATGGAGTGGCACTAAGACTAGTGTCTCACATCTCAGAATCTTTGGTTATGTTGCCTTTGCGCATATACCTAATGAACTTAGAATAAAGTTAGACAAGAAAAGTGAGCGCTGCATTTTCACTGGTTATAGTGAATAACACAAGGCATACAAGCTATATAATCTTGTCACCAAGTAGCTTGTGGTGAGCAGAGATGTAAAGTTCATTGAAGACAAATGTTGGAGTGAACCTTCATACATACAACGTGAAGACCACTCATATCAGCCAGATCTACCTATCAGAGTTCCAAGATTGGAAGTACAACAACAAGAAGATGCAGCAGATGGTCCACCACAGAACTGAAAAACCAAAAGCTTGACAGAGTTATACGAACAGACTCCAATTCTTGATGAGCAACTTCAGTTTTCTCTCTTCTCTTGTTAGCCCACATCTTTTAATGAAGCAATGAAGGATGCACAATGGGTAAAATCCATGAATGAAGAGATTGATGCAATAGAGAAAAATCAGACTTGGGATCTTGTTGACATCCCTGCAAACAAAACCAGTATTGGAGTCAAATGGGTCTTAGAGTCAAATGGGTCTATAAGACCAAATTGAATGAAAAAGGAGAACTTGAAAAGCATAAGGCAAGGTTGGTTGCCAAAGGTTATGCACAAAAGTATGGTATAGATTATGATGAAACCTTTTCTCCTGTAGCAAGGATGGATACCATCAGAGCTGTACTTGCCATTGCAACACAAAATCAATGGCCTGTGTATCAAATGGATGTGAAATCTTCCTTTCTTAATGGCATTCTTGAAGAAGAAGTTTATGTAGACCAGCCACCTGGTTATACTGTCAAAGGTCATGAAGACAAAGTGTATAAGTTGAAAAAGGCCCTATATGGTCTAAAACAAGCTCCACGAGCTTGGTACAATAGGATTGACTCCTACCTTATCACCAATGGTTTCAACAGAAGCAGCAATGGGCCCACTCTGTATGTCAAAACAGAGCAAGGTAAAATATTGATGGTATGTGTTTATGTTGATTGCATGATTTACACTGGTAATTTGATGCTTGAAGATTTTAGGACAGTCATGAAAAAAGAATTTGAAATGACTGATCTAGGACTCATGAAGTACTTCCTTGGCCTGGAAGTTACTCAAACTGATAAAGGTATTTTTATCTGCCAGCATAAGTATGCTACTGATATTTTGCAGAGATTTAGAATGGATAAATGTAAACCAGCAGAGACCCTTATAGCTCTTGGCACCAAGTTAACCAAGAATGGTGATGAACCAGCAGTAAACAATACACTCTATAAACAATTGGTAGGCAGTTTAATGTATTTGACTGCAACTAGACCTGATTTGATGTATGTTGTCAGTCTTATTTCCAGATTTATGGAGTCTCGCAAAAACTCTCACTGGAATGTTAGAAAAAGAATACTGAGATATGTTGTAGGCACACTTGGATATGGCCTCTGGTACACTCATGCACCAGATAGTACTCTTACAGGGTACACTAACAGTGATTTTGTAGGTAGTCTTGATGATAGGAAAAGCACATCTGGTTATGCTTTCCATTTGGGTACAAATATGATCTCTTGGGCATCTCAGTAATAGCCCATTGTGAGCATGTCTTCTGCAGAAGTAGAATATGTAGCAGCCACCACAGCCATTTGCCATACAGCTTGGCTAAGAAGACTGTTGAAAGATATGGGACACACTCCAAAAGATCCCACTTCTATTTTCTGTGATAATAACTCTGCAATACATGTGTCTAAATATAATGTATTTCATAGAAAAAGCAAACACATTGACACTCGCTATCACTTCATTTGTGAGTTAGTCAATTGAAAACAAATTTCTTTACTATTTTGTGGCTCTAAGGAGCATTTAGCTGACATGTTGACCAAACCATTGGGAACATCTGCATTTGTATATCATAGAGAGCACTTAGGCATAGACAATGTTGATGATGTACTACCCGTTGAGATTAAGGGGGTGTGTTGAAGAGAGTAATCTCCCAGTAACCCATGGTATTTACCTAACTATGGTATTTACCCACAGTATTATTGCTCTCTCTTTCCTATTTAAACAACTCTGAATAATGAGAAGGTAATCATCTGCCCGTGTGTTTTCCTGTTGTTCTGTTCTTTTCTTTTACATGGGTGCACTATAAGTGGAACAAGGTATCAAGTATTTGGTGGAAATTTTTCCATCAATAGTAATCAATCGATCCAAGGCATGCTAGAAGAAATAACTTAAATTTTAGACATCCCTCATAAGGTAATATAAACTTGAAATTTAATGTCTAATGTGTTTCCATCCATCTAGTGGCAAGTCCCATAACATGGAAGTGTTAGTATAAGGTTTTTGCTCTAAGCAGTGGGATTCCCTTGATGGGTTTGATTTGTAACATGAGATTAATCTCAACCTTTATCCTTCAGCCCAGAATACATTGTCATTACATAATTTTTTTTTGAACCAAATGGTTTTCATGGAGAATTCTGAACTTAGAAGAATGGATGACAAGCCTTAGCTTTAAACGTGGAGAGAGGAATGATCCTAGAACTACTAGACCATTATGATTACCAAATTTCACTAAGGTGATCGGTGGAATCACGGAGAGAAAATTTGAAAGTGGGCAGAAAAGGAGGAGAAACTGGCCATAAGGTAAGCAGGGTTTATGGACAAGCATTCCCCAGCTGATCATTGTAATATCCCTCTTTTTATGCCTCTGAATATTTTCTAATTACTGAATGTATTTGTTCTCTGGTGAGGAGCTCAAGGCCAATGCCCCACCAACAAAACCTTGTATGTTAGGTGATGTGACTTTCCTAAGTTATAAAATTGGGAGACTTGAGACCTAGACATAACTTAAAGAAACAAGCAGCTAAATCCACTAGGGAATGTTAAACAGTGTATGGGTCTCAAGAATTGGAAGAAGAGAAAATGTCTTCCTTAATCGGCATATTAAGGTCTTAAGTGTCATCCTAGGTCGAAGTAAGCCTGAGTAGACTAACTTACCTTCTAGTCCTTAAGGATAATTTGACTTGTTTCGCCTAAAGGGCACCACATGCCGAGGGGGTTCCTCCTTGAATTCATACTAAGTAGCTCAAGCTTCATCCTAAATATAGATATATATATATATTCTAATCATCTTAAAGATAACTAAAGATGAAGCGCTTCTAAAAGGTGTAACTCCATGATTAATTCTCGAACTCTACTATACTATACTCTATATACTTATACAAAGAAACAATCCTTGATATAAATCGATGCTACCTTTGGTTGATAAGTATTTCTAATAACTCTGGAAAGATGAATATTAGTTTATATAATAAAAAGAGGCAAGTTTGGGAAGGGTTTTCCATTTATGAGTGATAGGGGAGTTACCTCCAACTTTCTTTTAATAAAAAGGAAAATAGGTAAGTGGAGCCAGCATCATAATAGGAACTATTGAATTGGTAGTGGAATTTAAAGAAAAAGAAAAAAAGGATATTCCTCCAACGAGGAAAAAAAACCCACCTATCGAGGGAGTTTGTCAGCTAATACCTTTGTTTAAGGAGAGGAATGCACAACGATGGAAGGAGGATATTTAGAATAGGAATAATTTTTCAGATTATTTATTTTAGGGTGAGAACTCCTTTGGGGCACCGGGCATAGAGGAGCATCTCTCCTCCTCATGCTTGAGGGGATGTGCTTGGGGAAGGGGAGGCCGAATCCACCCAGATCGATGGAGGAGCGTTTCAATACACATGCCGGTAATGAATTCATTCTATTTCCAATCTTATCCTGTGATTTCAGTGTATCTATTTTTATTGGATTGTTGTACGCTCTTCCATGCCTTTATTGTTTATATTGATATGTTGGGTCCTAGCAATCAATAATCCTTCATGCTCCCTCCTTTTCATCTTTTGGATGCTATTTTTCTGTTTGCAATTTATATCGGTATATGTTGTAGATGGATCTCCCCAAGTAGCTAGAAATCACATCATTCCTGCTCGACATCACTCCATTTTTCTTCATGTATTGCAATATACACATGATGTCAGTATTGGCATGGAAGCTCTTAGAAAGTCGTAGAGTGCATTTTTCAGCTGCTGTAGTCAGTTTGCCAAATGGAAACAATGGGACAGAAGGATTTTCTACGGTGAAAAGAGTTATTGATTTCATCTTTCATGATATAGATGGATTTCTCTGACTTGTTCGACTTGCCCTTGAAGCAATTTATCATTAGATTGATACATATAATATCAGCCCTTGTGAATAAGTCTTCATTTCTCTCAATTGTTCAGGCAAACTGGACATAGGAACAAGCAAATGGTTGCTATGGCCATCACTGCTGCCCAAACTATGCCCATTAATTCCCCATGGAATGAGTTATTCATAATTGTACATTAGGTACAATGATTTGTGACTTGTATAAAGAATTGTTTTTCTCAGGGTTTTCTAAACAATATTAGTTGTGAAACTTTTGATCTTTTTAGATGCACAACAGAAGGGTTGTGTACTTTGATAACACGAGGTGTATGCGAATATGTAGAGAATTATTTTGGCAGATAAATTTGCTCAAATATTCAGGCACCAGATCTTTTAAGAGTGGATCAACTAAAAGGGATTCTCTTGGCACAATATTGTACAGGAGGTTTAAATTGTGATTGTTAAGTTTTATTGCTCAGTTCATATTTCTGAATATTTCTGAAAACTTCTTGGTCAATAAGTTTGGCGGTCTTAGAAAATTGAAGGACACAAAGTGTTTGGGTTTGTTACGGTAAAATTAAAATCCTAAACTCTCTTTTGCTCTGCAAGCTGGCCTTGGATAGATTCATAGGAAAATGAAAAAATAGAATGATTCTATAGTTGAAACCTTGAACGCCTCATCCTAGATGTCAACCTGAAATTGGAATCATGACCTCTCTCTATGTACCCGAAATGATAGGCAAAATTGCATTCCCCATAGAATCCAAGTCTCTCATAGAATAAAAGCGTGACCTTGTATTTTCAGTTTTGGGTCTTGCCTGCGTTTGAATAGTAACCAGCTTTTAATATAGGTCTTCCAGTGTTTATCAAGTTGTGTTGGAAAGGTAGAAAGTTCTACCATAATTATTGGTTGGTTATTGCATGATTTATTGGTCACATAGGTTAATCACTATCTTTTAGTACCATAAGGAGAAGAACAGACCCTCTCGTTATAAAAAATAATTCCAAGTGAGGGCATGTTAGAATATGCTTATGGTAATGTTATTAATAAGGATATTTTTAAGGTTAGGTGGAAGGAGTGTCTCACTGTATGGAAAGCACTAAATATATGTACATTGGATAAAATTGATCTTTTCATTAGTTCGAGTTATTTGTCTTTCATTCCTATAGCAAAGTTTGTAGGAACGGAGTCCATGAGAAAAAGGAGAAGAAAGCATGGCAACCATGTTGTGCATATTGTAACCTTTTATGATAATAAATGTTGCAGTATGCTACCGTTTGGTGGACGTAACCCTGAGTTTGGGGTGAACCACGTACTCCAATGTCTCTTTCATGTTTGTACCTCACGTTGTTTATCTTCACTAGATTATTGGTGTCTTTGTGCGTTGTTTTACTTTCTTCATGTTAATTCTGTACATATGATCCTGTTCTGCAAATGGATGGTAGCACTATAAAGGATAATCAAAGAATGTTATTTTAATGTTTGTTGTACGCATAGTAAGTCATTTTCAGGGAACTATGATGACGAGATGCTTGTGGTTATGAATAATATCTTACGGGATTTGTATTAAAGAAAATCTTTGAATGATTGTTTTACAATGCACATGGTTTGACATTACCAATTTGATTGGACATATTTTATATGAAATACCATGTAAAAATCTGCGGCTAATAGGATTGACTCATTTTGTAGTAACAGCGAAACAAAAAACTTACCCTTTTTCACACTTAGCAGCATTAAGGTATAAGGGGTATGTTAAAAGTGGTATCAGAGGCCAAGTTGAAGCACTTGGATCTACATGGGCCGAGGGTAAAGTAAACAAGTCTCACTAGTTTCTCTTTTTCCTTGATGTTATACTTATGAAAATAAACTAACCAAAAATTACTTTCAGAGAAAACGCATTGATGGGTTTGAAGCCCTTTCAATCAGTAAATGGAGATTTTTCTCAACCTCGACTGATAGCCTAGTCATAACAAACGAAATGACTACTTTCATGGTTTGAGTAGAGACTCAACTAAAAAGGTATGAAAGAGGGCCTTAGAAAAATTGATTGATGCACAAATGCTTACGATAAAATTGTTATTGACTACTAAAGTATGCATAACATTTATTTGTTTTTATTTTATTTTATTGAATTAGTGAAAGGAAATGATTCTTTATTAAGCCGATAAGGATGTTATTTAACAAAAGTTCGAGGTATCCTACTAAAGGGGAATTGTGCCTCGTTGAAGGTTGGTTATGTTTATCAAGTGAGTTGGAAAAAAAAATGTTGTTACTAATATACCTCAAACATTGATCAAATAGGATTTGTGGTGAAAATTTTAAAGTGACTTTAATTTGTTATTGACAAAAGAGTGTCCACTTAAATGCTAAGAAATAACACTTTTTGCATAATAATGGTAAGCCTCCTTGACAAGAAACTTACTAGTTAGGGCTACATTGCAATATATAATAAAGGATTTTGTTTATAGAAGAATGCAAAGTATTGCATTGGAAAGTTAAATCAATTTATATTTGACACTTGGTTGGATATCAATTCAGCTATACCATGCTTATATCTCAAGCCATCCCATTTCTCTTATGCAAAGTACTCCACTACTTTTAGGTAATGCATTGGAATACAAATTTATGATCTAATTCATATGTTTAAAACAACTTCCCACACCTTTAATCCTGCAATAAAACTTGCATTTTCAACACAAATCTTGGCTGGTATTCCTGTATTTGGAAGTCACTGTTTAAAGCATTTCTATATACTCTAATGAGTCATATTCTCTGCTGTCCTATATTTGCAATTATTCAACAAGCCTAATATTCTAGTTAAATAATTTGATGAACAACCAGATGCAAGTATCATAGCCTAGCTTACTGACATAATCATTCGCTACTTGATCTACTCATTGTAACAGTATGGATGATCTACTCATCGTAACATCTTGGGTGGTTGGATGACAACCATGTCATACATCTGAAACTAGGCTTATCGTACCTTGAAAGGCATGTTTCCTGTGTAATATCCTTGGGAATTAACGCTGTTGAAGAATTGCTTTTGTTATCTAAATCATCGAGTATATAAATCTTGAAAGTGAATGACGTCAGTCCTCCAACAACTTTGTACTTAACATTGGTACCATTTGCTTCAGATCTGAGTTCATTTCCTATTGAAATTTTGTTGATAACATTGACAGTAAATGTTGATTATATTGGATTGTTGCTGATATATGTCATACATTGACCTTTTGGTTGAATAT
This sequence comes from Pseudotsuga menziesii, assembly GCA_001517045.1. Lineage (NCBI taxonomy): Eukaryota > Viridiplantae > Streptophyta > Pinopsida > Pinales > Pinaceae > Pseudotsuga > Pseudotsuga menziesii. The sequence goes on from LPNX010226009.1 coordinate 52,491, forward strand.
TTAGATTGAAATCCTTATTTGGTTTCCAAATTAAATCGATTACGTAGGCATCAATTCTGATTTGATTTTGTAGTTGATTGCTGAAATTATACTAATTGAAATCTGATTATTGGTGAATTTTCCTTTGACAGTTATTCGCCTCTCTTGCGGTTTGAATACTAAGGATCTGATTTAATGCTTAAACAAGGTTTGACACATTTCTTGACATGGTAGTAAAATGAAGGATTGAAAGTTGATAAGGATTTTGTGGTTATAAATCCATTAATAGAGGTATTGAAGTTTTGTGTTTTAAACCTATTGCTTGTTCACTAAAGTGATATATATAAATACAAGTCAAACACTATCTCTTTATGTTCATGATAGTGTTGAATTGAGCGTTGAAATCCTTAAAGAGATAGATTAGTGAATTTATTTCTTGATCCTTGTTGATCTCGCTAGGGTTATTTTGGATATTGGTGAATGATGTTATACATACTGAAAGGTCTTTATGTAGTTACAAGTACCAGCTTCATAATTGTCAAGTATTCTTAGAATCATGCTCTTATTGGTGAATGTTCTAGAATTGGTTCCTTGTGCTTGGATTAGAGTTTTGATTTTGACCTATCTTATATTTTGATTAGCTCATGGATGGTACTTTCATTTCAGGTATTGATCTAGTAGCCAAACAGACTATTTGTTGGAATGGATGCTTATTGATATCATATGTCAATTTGCAGATTCTAGTAAGAACCCTAGAATTGATTCTAGTGCTAGATTGAAGGATCTTGTGGGTAATCTTGTGATCAAAGCCATTGAGAATTTGATAGCATTGTTGATTGCTTGGGTCACATTGAGATTGGCATTTTTAGAGATTATATGGATTTGATTATCTAAAGATATTAATATTGAAAATAAGTGAGACGATGAATGTTGTATAATGTTATATGCTAACATTGTAGGTTATGACAAAAACACTATCAGTCAGAGTTGACTATTAGTAAAAATAATTGAGTGCCTTAATTAATAAGGCTTCATTAAGATTATGACCTTTGATGCAATCAACGTGCACTGTGGTGTGTAAAATCCTCCTGCGTTTATAAGTTGCACCCAATTGCTTAGAAAAGAGTAAGGAGTAATTTTTCTAGATAATTTACAGGGTTATATAACTCGTGAATGACGATTAAAATCGCTGCTAATTATGAAATTATGATAATTGATTATTGAAATTTTGGGTTATCAATGAATGCTTTGACTGACCGTGTAGCCGATTCATGAATCAGACAATGACAGTAAAGTCATGCTAGGCACCAAGGAGTGTGCGTTACAAATAGTCAAGATTAAAATTTATACTGAATACAAACAAGGAAAATTTGAATGCTATGGGAGCACCATGGTGTTAGGTATATATGCTACAGGAGCACAATGGTGTTAGGAAAGTGATTGCCACGTGAGCACATTGGTGTTAGGCATATGAGGTGGCAAACAGACCTAGCCAAAAAATATTGGACATCTGGAAGACAGGACGCTGTTTAATGTCACCGAGGGGAAAAATTTTAACTAGTGGTTAAAAGGGAGAGTAACCTTAGATATTGCTGTAAGTCCACACAAGAATGGAAAAGGAACTCAAGGGAGAGTTCAGGAAACAAAATGAGCGTAAAACATGTTGACAAATTTCTAAGTAACTATTGCGTAATGTGAGGAAGGGATTTCCTCAGGACAAGAATGAAATAACTATCCAAAGGATGGAAATAAAACCAACACCCAAAGGCTAGTAATTATGTTTTTATTGATGGATAAATTGCATTATGAAAATAATTGGGTATTATGACACCAAAGAAAACTAGAAAATTGTAGGTTGTCACAATGCAAAAGGATCTATGGTTTATGTTTTAGTCGAATAATAATTTTGGACATGATGCATTGAAAAACAAATTGGGCTAGACCCGAACATGTTGCAGGGAATTGCAGGTCTTGAACGATAGGGGCTTGAGAGTACCAAAATATCTCAGGGGTTCAAAACGAAGAGAAGTAAAGAAGAAAATTTGATGCAATAGAAGAAGGAAATATGGTCAAAGAAAACGCTGGAACACCGAGGATGGTGTTATCTTAAGGGGGGAAGGATGAAATATCCCTCTTTTTATGCCTCTGAATATTTTGTAATTACTGAATGTATTTGTTCTCTGGTAAGGAGCTCAAGGCCAAGTCCCCACCAGTAGATCCTTGTCTGTTAGGTGACGTGATTTTCTTAAGTTATAAAACTGGGAGACTTGAGACTTGGACATAACTTAAAGAAACAAGTAGCTAAATCCACTAGGGAATGTTAAACGGTGTATGGGTCCCGAGAATTAGAAGAAGAGAAAATGTCTTCCTTGATCGCCATAAGGTCTTAAGTGTCATCCTAGGTCAAAGTAAGCCTGAGTAGACTAACTTACCTTCTGGTCCTTAAGGATAATTCAACCTGTTTCACCTAAAGGGAACCACGTGCCGAGGGGGTTCCTCCTTGAACTCATAATAAGTAGCTCAAGATTCATCCTATATATATATTCTAATCATCTTAAAGATAACTAAAGATGAAGCACTTTTAAAAGGTGTAGCTCCATGATTAATTCTTGAAGAAGGTATTGATGGCGAGTTAAAAAGTATAGGCACAACTATACTCTATATACTTATACAAACAAATAATCCTTGATATAAATCGACGCTACCTTTGGTTGATAAGTATTCCTAGTAACTATGGCAAGATGCATATTAGTTTATATAATAAAAAGAGGCAAGTTTGGGAAGGGTCTGCCATTTATGAGTGATAGGGGAGTTACCTCCAACTTTCTTTTAATAAAAAGGAAAATAGGTAAGTGGAGCCAGCATCATAATAGGTGTTCGGGTACACAGCGTACTCCCAAAAGACTGAACACCTTCAGATACTGCTTCACACAAACATATCATAGATCAACACACCGATGTTTGTCACGTGACTAAAACCCTCGAGAGGGAAACAGTCCATGGCCCCAGCCAAATAGCTACTTGGAGCAATTTATTATACAAAAGAAAGAAATTTACACGAGCTTCTCATAATCGATCAACTAGCCAAGGACCCTCTATGCTCTTTAAATAGAGATCATAGAACAATTGGGTGTTAAGCCACAGATCAATGGTAGGTATAATCTAAGAGAAGTTGAACCATCGGATCACTCTATGTCTAGAACATATCGTGACTGTCGGATTAGAATATTTACAAATGCATACTAATGCATACTAAAGAAGCACACTTTTACTTAACGGATATATTACACAAGTTGATCTTAACTAACTCCTAAGTGTCTAAATATCCTAACATCCCCCCTTAAGAACAACTTGGGATAGGATTGAAGGATTTACAAAAGTGACATTATTAGGAGAAGGAAGGAGGCATTAGATCCTATCCCCCCTTAAGGACATATTCCTGAACTCCTAACATAGACCGAAGTTTAGAAAACTTCGCTTCTGTAATAGACTTGGTGAAGATGTCTGCAACTTGATCATCTGTAGGGAAATAGAGCACTTCAATAACAAGATCATGAACAAGATTTTTGATGAAGTGCATGTGTAGCTCAATGTGTTTGTTGTGTTGATGTATAACTGGATCTTTGGCAAGCTTGATGGTAGTTTGATTGTCGCACCAAAGTGGAGTAGGATGCTGCTGCTCGAATCCAAACTCTGAAAGGATCTGTCGAAGCCATAAAGCTTCCTAACTGGCATTAACTATGGCTCGATATTCTGTTTATGCTGAAGAAAGAGAAAGAGCTTGTTGTTTCTTACAGGCCCAAGTGACAGGTCTAGATCCTAGACTGAAAACATAACCTGTAGTAGACTTTCAATCATCAGGATCACCGGCCCAATCTGAATCACTGAAACCAACCAACAAAGGTTTCCCCCCTGTACTGTAATGAATCCCAAACTGATTTGTTCCTCAAATATATCAAAGTATTATTTTTGTTGCTTTCCAGTGACTTTCATGAGGAGTTTGTATATAACGAGCAACACGACCAACGGCAAAGGAAAGGTCAGGATGGGAATGAGTCAAGTATAAAAGACTACCAACAAGCTGACGATACAAGGTGGCATCTACTTCAGGGGATGTACAAGTGGCAAAAAGTTTGACTCCAGATTGGAAGGGAGAAGGGGTTGGTTTACACTCTTCCATGTGGAAGTGACGAAGAAGGTAACACGCATACTTAGACTGGGAAACAAAGATTCCTTCTTTGGTTTGCAATACTTGGAGACCAAGAAAATAATGCAAATGTCCTAAGTCTGACATTTCAAAATTTTGCTTAAGACTGGATTTCACATGGTTTATAAGGTTAGGGTCACTACCTGTAAGGATAAGATCATCAACATAAAGAACAAGTATGATGAGATGGTTTCCTACTTTCTTAGTATATACATTGGGGTCAGAATGGCATCTAGAAAAACCAGTGTCAAGGAGAAAGCTATCCATTTTGGCATACCAACCTCTAGGAGCTTGCTTAAGGCCATATAAGGATTTCTTAAGGAGACAAACAAGGCTAGAGTTATTCTGAACATATCCAGGAGGTTGTTCCATGTAAATTTCCTCATGTAAATCACCATGTAAGAAGGCAGACTTGACATCCATTTGATGGACTTCCCAGTTATGTAAGGCTGCAAGGGAAAGAACAAGGCACATGGAGTTCATTTTTGCTAAAGGGGAAAAGGTTTCATTGTAGTCAATCCATTCAACTTGGGAAAAACCTTTGGCAACTAACCTTGCCTTAAGTCTTTCAGCACTTCCATCTGATGCATACTTAGTTCTGTAGACCCATTTACATCTGACAAGTTTTCTTCCTTTTGGAAGAGGAACAAGATCCCAAGTATCATTCGCCATTAAGGAACGATATTCTTCATCCATACCTGCATCCCAATCTGGATTTCCTGAAGCTTCTACAAAAGTTTTTGGATCATGATTCTCAGAAACTTGAGCCAAAAGAGAAGAGGCTCGCTGAAACTGAGAACATGTTCGACGTTGATCTCTAGGATCACCAATAAGATCACCAGCTACTTCACATGTTGAACGGACGCATCGAGGAAGTATTGGTGCTGGTGTAATTGGAGGAACATGAGTAGGTGGAGGTGGATTTTCATCCTCACTATCATCATCAGAAACTGGAGTTGAAAACCTGTCAAGGAAGTTGGAAGAATAAGAAGAAGGCACAATCGCTGAATCAGGCTTGCAGGCTAAAGATGGCACACCCGCCAAGTTACGCTCGCAGGCCGAGAGATTTTCATCAAATTTAACATCTCTTCTAATGATTATATCATGAGAATGTGGCTAAAGAAGTATATAACCTTTTACATCTTCAGAATATCCAACAAAAATGCACTTTTCACTTTTAGGCTACAATGCTTTCCGTTTTCCATCCGGAATGTGAGCCCATGCTTCACAACCAAACACATGAAAGTGACTTACATCTGGTTTAATTTTACTCCATGCTTCTTCCTGTGTTATACCTTGTAAAAATTTAGTGGGTGTGTGATTAACTATGTAATTTGCACAATTTATGGCCTCAACCCAATATTGAAGACTTAGTCCCTTAGATTG
>LPNX010226009.1:60031-77531 GCA_001517045.1 Pseudotsuga menziesii
TGGCTGGAGCCATGGACTGTTTCCCTCTCGAGGGTTTTAACCACGTGACAAACATCGATGTGTTGATCTGTGATCTATTTGTGTGAAGTGATATCTGAAGGTGTTCAGTATTTTGGGAGTACCCTGTGTACCCAAACATGGTATCAGAGCAGAGGTCTCAGGTTCAATTCCCCCGAGCTACACCAGAGGCGGGGGGTTGGAGGATTGGGTACCTCCACATGGTATAACCGCCGCACCTCTGGGAATATAAAACAAGTGGTTTAACCACAACTCCTGGTGATAGGGCCTTGTGCTGGGTTTCAAATGTTCACCAAAATCTGCAGGTTTTTTTGTAACGGAAAAATTTACAACAGGAACTATGGAATTGGTAGTGGCATTTAAAGAAAAAGCAAAAAAGGATATTCCTCCAATGAGGAAACAAATCCCACCTATCGAGGGAGCTTGTCAGCTAATACCTCTGTTTAAGGAGAGGAATGCGCAGCGATGGAAGGGGGATATTTAGAATAGGAATAATTTTTTAGATTATTTATTTTGGGGTGAGAACTCCTTTGGGGCACCGGGCACAGAGGAGCATCTCTCCTCCTCATGCTTGAGGGGATGCGCTTGGGGAAGGGGAGGCCGAATCCACCCAGATCGATGGAGGATATTTTTGATACACATGCTGGTAATGACTTCATTCTATTTCCAATCTTAGCCTACGATTTTAGTGTATCTGTTTTTATTGGATTGTTGTACACTCTTCCACGCCTTTATTATTTATATTGATATGCTGGCTTCTAGCAATCAATAATCCTTCATGCCTCCCTCCTTTTCATATTTTGGATGTTATTTTTCTATTTGCGATTTAGATCGGTATATGTTGTAGATGGTTCTCCCCAAGTAGCTGGAAATCACATCATTCCTGCTCGACATCGCCCCATTTTTCTTCATGTATTGCAATATACACATGATGTCAGTATTGGCATGGAAGCTCTTAGAAAGTTGTAAAGTGCATTTTTTAGCTGCTGTAGTCAGTTTGTCAGATGGAAACAATGGGACAGAAGGATTTTCTGCAGTGAAAAGAGTTATTGATTTTAGCTTTCATGATATAGATGGATTTGTCCGACTTGTTTGACTTTCCCTTGAAGCAATTTATCATTAGATTGATACATATAATATCAACCCTTATGAATAAGGCTTCATTTCTCTCAATTGCTCAAGCAAACTGGCCATAGGAACGAGAAAATGGTTGCTATGGCCATCACTGCTGCCCAAACTATGCCCATTAATTGCCCACGGAATGAGTTATTCATAACTGTACATTAGGTACAATGATTTGTGACTTGTATAAAGCATTTTTTTCTCAGGGTTTTCTAAACAGTATTAGTAGTGAAACTTTTAATCTTTTCAGATCCACAGCAGAAGGGTTGTGTACTTTGATAACACTAGGTGTATGAGAATATGTGGAGAATGATTTTGGCGGATGAATTTTCTCAAATATTCAGGCATCAGATCTTTTAAGAGTGGATCAACTAAAAGGGAGTCTCTCGGCACAATATTGTATAGGAGGTTAAAATTGTGCTTGTTAAGTTTTATTGCTCAGTTCATATTTCTAAATATTTCTAAAAACTTCTTGGTCAATAAGTCTGGCAGTCTTAGAAAATTGAAGGATGCAGAGTGTTTAGGTTTCTTACGGTAAAATTAAAATCCTAAACTCTCTTTTGCTCTGCAAGCTGGCCTTGGATAGATTCATAGGAAAATGAAAAATAGAATGATTCTACAGTTGACACCTTGAACCCCTCATCCTAAATCTCAACCTGAAATTGGAATCACGACCTCTCTCTACGTACCCAAAATGATAGGCAGAATTGCATTCCCCATAGAGTCGAAGTCTCTCGTAGAATAAAAGCATGACCTTATATTTTTAGTTTTGGGTCTTGCCAGCATTTGAATAGTAACAATCTTTTAATATAAGTCTTCCAATGTTTGTCAAGTTGTGTTGGAAAGGTAGAAAGTTTTACCATAATTATGTGTTGGTTATTGCATGATTTATTGGTCACATAGGTTAATCACTGTCTTTTAGTACCACAAGGAGAAGAACAGACCCTCTCATTATAAAAACTAAGTCCAAGTAAGGGCATGTTAGAATATGCTTATGGTAATGTTATTAATAAGGATATTTTTAAGGTTAGGCGGAAGAAGTGGCTCACTGTATGGAAACCACTAAATATCTATACATTGGATAAAATTGATCTTTTCATTTGTTCGAGTTATTTGTCTTTCATTCCTATAGCAAATTTTGTAGGAATGGAGTCCATGAGAAAAAATAAAAGAAAGCATGGCAACCATGTTGTGCATATTATAACCTTTTATGATAATAAATGTCGCAGGATGTGACCGTTTGGTGGACGTAACCCCGAGTTTGGGGTGAGCCACGTACTCCGGTGCCTCTTTCATGTTTGTGCCTCATGTTGTTTATCTTCGCTGGATTATTGGTGTCTTTGTGCATTGTTTTGATTTCTTCATGTTAATTCTGTACATATTATCTTGTTCTGCAAATGGATGGTAGCACTATAAAGGATAATCAAAGAATGTTATTTTACTATTTATTTTACGCATATTAAGTCATTTTCAGGGCACTATGATGATGAGATGCTTGTGGTTATGAATAATATCTTAGGGGATTTGCAGTAAAGAAAATCCCCAAATGATTGTTTTACAATGCACGTGGTTTGACATTATCAATTTGATTGGACATATTTTATATGAAATACCATGTAAAAATCTATGGCTAATAGGATTGACTCATTTTGTAGTAACAATGAAACAAAACACTTACCCTTTTTGACACTTAGCGGCATTAAGGTATAAGGGGTATGTTACAATCATTGCCTTGCTTTTTCAGCATATGATAGAGAAGACATGGGATGCCCAAGGAGGAGTTATGGTATTTCTTCGTTGACTTCAGAAAATAATTTGACAAGCTCCCTAGGGAGAAGTTGTGAGAATGGATCATAGAGTTGAGGCACAAGCTATCAAATGAATGGAGGGTTGCAATACATAGGTTATACTAACAGGTTTAAGTCACGATCAAAATACAGGGGATTTATCTAAAATGTTGATAAGTGATACTGGAGTTAAAACAATACTAGCACGATTTAGTTGATTGGCCTTTGCTATTCAGAAATTCAACAAATTTTTGTACTGTACATATATGATACAGTCAACTTAATTTTGATTGTCTTTGATAATATACCTCGTGTATTTAATCCCCAATGATTCATAAACTCAAAACAAATAGTCTAAAAGACTCAAAAATATTTAAAAAACAATATTGAGTACATCTATAAATATAAATTCATGGAAAAATTTTCAAATGATCTATTTTTTATTGCACTCATGAAATCAGGTACTACTGAGAATATTTTATAATGTATGTTATTTTTTGGAATCTCTGTTTTCAATAGGAAACTTCTGTGTTATTATATTTTTCCATAATTGTGTCCAACACAAATAATTACATCATATCTCTATCAATAATGGTGTCCAACACCAATAATTACATCATATCTCTATCACTTGTGAAAGTTTTTCATTGACGTTAGGTCTATGGAGATTCCATGTTGGTGATTACGTGGATGAAGAACAATAAACAAATCCATAAAGTGACTTTACAGCCTCTGGCTATATATATCAAGGAAAATTCACATCTCTTTGATATGATCACTTTTGACCATATATAGAGATATGGGGAAACCCTAGGTTTGTATATGCAATCTAATAAGATTTGAAAAATGTATCTATTATTTTGACAACGATTCTATTACAAAGAAAACCATTCAAAACCGACAACAAGGAACCTAACATTTTCAAGAAACAAAACATGTTGTCCATGTTTTTGGACTTCTAAGCATATTTGATAGTTTCTAAGCATATCTGATATATTCTATTATTAATTCAAGCAAGTTAAAATTATAGGAAACAAATAATGGTAGAAATTGAGCAAGTATGGAATACAAATCAAATTAACTAAAGCAAAATATGTATGAGAATTAGGAATATGTTGCCTATACTATTTATAATTTTTTTGTTACAACTTACCTTGATTTGTGGAGCTTCACACCGTCTTCTTCTTCTTTACCTTTCAAGACGTGATTCAACATACTACAAATATTTTCCTGTTGCAATAATTTCATGTTAGGACCCATCAAATAAATATTTGCATGTTTATGAAAATCACAAAACCAATCTAAATAAATACAATACTATTACAACGTAAATTACAATACTATTCAACTATTCAAGTAAAGTAATTGGTAATAAGAGATCACCTAAGGAAACATGGAGAACCAAAATGCCATGTATATAGTGCCATTGATCACATCAAAACACCATTTTTTTCCTCTGAACTATGAAAATGTTTCCCAAAGCTACCTGCAACAAGTTCCAATGGATGAGTTAAATAGAAATAGTAAAATTTAAACACTAGAATTATAGAAATATATATTTTTAATGTATACTTCCTTACCATTCATTGAGCTCCTCTCTATTTTGAGAATAATTTAATATTCTCTACTAAACAGGACCAACCACGTGAAGGTGGAAGATCTTATGGCCCCTCCCCCTCCCCTCACATCACTCTCAATTCCCCAAACCCAATGCATCTACTTGCAAATAACAATTTACTGCAAATTAATTCACTCAATAATTGAAAAAATATTTCATTAAACCATTCATTAAATCATTCAATAAACCCTTCAATCATTCAATATCTGAAAAAAAACATTCATTAAACCATTGATTTAGTCAATAGCCTATAAAAAAATTCAGTAATCCATTCATTAAAGCATTCATTTAAACCATGCATTCATTAAATAGAGGAAAAAACCATGTACTACATTGTGTTATAAATAAGAATTACTCAAAATTTCTTCAGTCACTTCCCTTTTAATTTTCTTCTCTTTACATATTTAGCAAGAAGTGCATCTTACTCATCGGTCTCCCTAGTATATTGCTCGCAAGGTTGAGCTTACAGCAAGGGGCTCGGAACTGCTGCAATAATGTCAAAAATGTTTCATTAATTTATTTTTGTTTTTATAATTAGAAGTAATTAATTTTTAAAAAAATTACAAAGGTGTATGTTTACCTGGTGTGGGCACATCATCATATTCACCATTATCCTATACAAGATCAACTTGTTCAGTGTTACTTGCATCTACATGCTCTACAGTAGAATTGTGGAGAATTATAATTAATGTTATGATCTGCATTATCTATACAAATCAGTAGCATATTATTAAATTCATTACCAGGAATTGAAGCATGATATTCGACTTGTTGGCGTACATCCTCGACATTAACAGGATCCTTACTTTCTAGCACAAAACAAAATAAATAATTTATGTTAATTTTTTATAATGAATAAATTGCATGAGAATTAATAAATTTTCGTTAAACTATATAGGTTTTATATACCTCTGCACCAGATCGATCTACAAAAGATCGTATGGTATGCCTAGACAAGCTTATTCGATGTTCAACAATGGCTTCAAAGCCATATTGTAAGCCAAGATTCAAGTCTTCCTGAGTGGGAAATTCTTTGAATCGGTCAGCCAATATATTTGCATGATGTCATTAATTTTACATTTTTTGCCAAAATGAAACGAAAATAATTTTCTATATATTATTTGGATGCAATATCCGGTTTTCGATACTTACAATTCGTGTTGCCAAATTCGAATAACCACCAGGCCCAAGCTTATGTTGACCAATTTTTTCTAGTCTTGTCTTGGCCTTTGATGTGTCCCACAGCCTAATCAAGTGTTGAATTACGTTAGTCAATGTTCCAAATTTGATATAAAAAAATTAATAATAATAAGGATTACCTTTACATTATGGAATGTATTGCATACCTCTCTGTTCCTGGTGGTATCTTTCCTATTTTTCTCGGACACTTCTCTTTTCCATCTTCCATTGGGGCTTTCCTCTTCCTTGATGGAATCATCAGAAGGCACTCATATTTAGGGTTCTTTTCTAGGTGAACCCTATATTGGTCTCGAACAATCTTCAAATGTTGTCCAACCTTCTTTAGGACCTTCAATGTATCGAAGGTATCTTTTCCGAATAGACCAACCAACTGATTAGTCAACTCATCCTTTAAATATTTTGCTTGTATGTACCACCTTATGCGGATGGTGGGCCCGAGGATCTCCAAGGCCAAATCATTTAGATTTTTTTAAAATACATCATTTCCTGTAAAATAATCATTCCATAATTAGTCAACATTAAAAAAAAATATTGGTATATTAGAAACAAATTATAAAAACTAAATTGAACAATATATAATTACCTGGAATATTCTCTATCTTTATTGGAACGAGTTCATCGTTCACCAAAAATGTTGTCACTATTGAACTAGTGCTAGTGACATGAGAAGATCCATGAAATGATGCTTCAGCATCAGCATTAGTATCAAACCTTGCATACACCCCTTCTTTTGTAGGATCTGTTGTGGGTCGGTCAGCATCGGCTGCACCCTCTGCTGGAATAGGGGGTGTGGCAGAGCGTGTTGCTGACTATTCAGTAGACAAAAAAGGTGTAGTAAGTGGTGTACGTGGAGTGGTTTCATCACTCAGACCAACAACGCCTTCACGACCAGTGTTAAACTACAGAATTGCCTATAAATACAAACCATTGTATTATAAGTTCAATATCATATAAAATTAAAAATTATAAAGTTCTAAATGAATTTACATTATTAACCACAACTTACTTTCAATTGTTGACATCTCTCGATCAACAATTGAATCTTTATTTTGATCTTGTCTATCTGTGGAACTGTCAATGCCATATGAACCATTTCCTCATGTTGTTTTTTCATGGTCTTCTGTAGCACCTTCAACGGGTCTATAAACATACCAATTTCATTATCATAAAACAACTGGTAGACATCAAACTCTAAAGACTGCTGAGTTGGTGTTTCATAAACTGAATCCCCTGTCTGCAACAGAAATATATAAATCATTGCTTAGTTTTTGAAGCAATACTCTGCACAAAAAATTATATTAACAAAAATTGTCTATCATGATAGATTCGTATAATTACATATAGTTTTACCTGATACCTATAGGAGGGTGTGGTCTGATCAATAGCTAGGGACTATCCCCGAGCTTCCACTTGCAAAAGAAGTATAGAACATTATCATAATGAATGCAATCGTAAAAATGAAAAAATACATAACAAAATAAACATTATGCTACATGTTTTATATGTGCACAATTTTGAAGTATTTAGAATGTAGAATTACATTTAGGTTTACCTGTTGCCCCGAGGCTCTGGTCATCTGATCAACAGCTGGACTTTCCCCCATCATCAACCTGCAAAAAAAGTATACAACATTATCATAATGAACGCAACCATAAAAATGAAAAAAATACATAACAAAATAAACATTATGCTACACGTTATACATGTGTACAATTTTAAAGTATTTAAAATGTATAATTACATTCACGTTTACCTATTGCCTTGCTGCTGCATTCGTCTGATCTATTGTTGGGTACCTTCCCTGATCAACACTCTACATGAAAAATATATACGATTATATCAACGAACCGAATATACTATTGAAAATACATAACAACATATATGTTTGTCCATCATAAAGTTTTACAATGGAAATATCGATGTATACCTACCACCTTGAGGTAGGTATACTAACATATAATGTGAGGGAGGTTCCCCTGAAAGAACCCTGCATAAAAAACATACTAAAAATTACCTAATGAAACCAAAATACTCACTAAAACAATTTTAAAAGATAACATTTTGATGTATACATGTTGCCTCACGGATCATGTACTCCTCTCACCTTCTATTGGGGTGATGTGCCCCCCATCACCTCCCTGCGAAATCAACATAGGAAATTTAATAAAAAATTATAATTATATGCTAACAAAAAATACTAAAGTTGTTAAAATAATTAATAAAAGGTTGGGTAAATTGTTGGATGTACCACATCCGTACTAACCGTGTTTTTATCTACTCAATTCAAATTGTAATTAATAAGCAGTTCTTCCCCAACAGCTATTGATTAAATGTCACATACAAAGACACAGTTTCCTTCACGTGCCTCGAATATGTTGTTGAGTTGCTTAAGTGTAAAGCCTGGTTGTGTACTATTTATAAACCCCGCAATATTCCCAGTTATTTTTGGCCTTCCATCAATGTACAACGTTGCTCCTTTATTAGGTTCTTTGTATTTCAATTGTAAATAATTTGCTGACAACCCATATCTACGTATACTTTTTGTATATTGTACCAGTCGCATCCAATAATTGTAGTTGTAAGAGGGTCCAACATACTCCATCACTTTTGTACATATGTTGTATCCAACCTTTATGCCATCCATGCAAAAGAACCCCAATCCATGTAATGATGACAGTGCAATTCTATATATCCTCTCATTCACACAAAAATCAATGTTGACTTGAGGAATATCCCTAGGTATCCATTGTTTCACTAGGTTTTTGTACCTTAAGAGAATCTCGATGTCTCATATTGTCTCATCATCATAGGAACATGACCCCCCTCCTCTAAGAAAAAATTCCATGTGTTTATTGAATTTTCTTCTAATCTTATGAAATCTAGTTGATCTACTTGTAGACCTACTAGATGTCTCACTTTCCTCTAGAATTCCCAAACTCCCCTTGCTAGAGGAAGATAGGTCTGAAAAATACCCATTTGGTTCTACCAGCACCATGGCCGAAAAACAATTGGAAAATAATAGCAAAAATACCAACAAAAAACTTGGAAAGACTTATAATCATGACATAATGGTGATATCATTATCCCGAATAATATCAATAATTCCGTAATATAACAATTCATCACATAGTCATTTAACACGATATAGATATCAAGTCGTTCCATAGAATATGCTTCATCCAATTTATCTCAAAATACAAACTATGTTTTTTACAATATTCTTAGGTGCACCTTTTTTAATTTAGTTTGTTTCCTCACCCAAAAATATTAAAGACCCAGTTTACGAATCTCAATATATCTAATAAAATCATTTGCAAATATTTTGTAACTTTTTTTCAAAAGAAAAAGAGGTGTTCCTTGATATTCAATAGTGAACCTAAGGTAACTTTTACATAGTCCTAACAATAAGTCAGCCCAGTAACGAGTGGAGATCATAAGTATCAAAATTTTTTTGAAGAGGAGGGACAAAACCCACAATCCCAAGATGACTAAAGTAGCAATACCACACGAAGAACATAAGGATCCCAAACAAATTATCAAAGGAGGCATCGAGGGTGGAGAAAACACACCCCTGAGGGGATGAAAACAAATTCTATATCCCCAGCTAAAACAAGAAAGATGTTAATGTATCCCATAGTAGAAAGAACCAAAAAAGACTATGCCACAGAAATAAAAATTCTCTTAAATCAACTGTATCATGCCTTCCTCAATAATTTCTCCTTCTAAAAGTTACGAGAAGGAGAGGAGGCCAACCTTCATATTCAATGCTTCCTTGGATAAATGGTCTGCACTCATATTGTGCTCCCTGTAGACATGGATAAAGTCATATAACAAACGAATTGAAGATGTCTGTAGTATAGCATATATGTCGTATATCCGACGAAATGAATTACTTTATCCAACCTCTATAGATGAGTTCACATTCTAAGAGATTCTATCACTACACCGACCTGATCACACAAATTCTAGGTCACTTCTCCACTCTACATTGGCCCGATTATTCATTTTCTTGGCCACACCTCTCTCCTTACTCTACACCCGTAGACTTACATATAACTTAGATGAACTTCCAACTCATCACAACAAACTCATAATATGGAAAGGAAAGGTCACACCAATCCATGTTTTGTTCAATCCCTATATGGGTGGTCTCTACAAAAGAATTACATAAATGCAACCCATGCTTGGAGAGCACACCCATTGAGGAGCCTTGTCTCAACATGTGTATAGTTTGGACACAAAGCACTTCAGGAGGAGACCATATCTTGACAATAGACTAGGTTGCTTGTGGATTTAGTCCACTTTACTATTGTTGTCCTCACTCACCTATTTTATAACAAGGGAGGAGAGAGTCTTTAGTTGTATTATTCATGTAGAATCAAGTGAGAGTTGATTGGATCAATTGTATCTTGAATGAAAAATTTCCTTGAATCTTTATACTTGTCTTTATGCAAGGAAGGAAGGTGCTAGGGTTTGTGAAAGACAAAACCTAGAAGATACTTGAAGGGTTGGGGTTTGTGAAAGATAAAACCTAGATGATACTTGAGGTGCTAGGGTTTGAGTCCATGTGAGAAGGACCTAGGGTTTGTGGAAAAGAAACCCTAGAGGATTCTTGGAGCACTTTGCTTGGATATTTTATGTGATGCAAGCTTGTTGAAAGATCAAGAATGGACTTGTTAGTGTTGGTGATAACTTGTTTTAAGGCTTTTGGTGTGGCTAGATAGCTTGGTGGGATACATTGCTAGGCCTTTGTATTGCTCATTAGTGTTTACTGTTGATGGTAGACACCCTAGCTAGGGTTTGGATGAATTGGAGACTCATAGCTTGTGAATAAGCTTGAAGGACTATTTTTTACCAATTTGTGATAAGTTGTTGGTATATACTTGTAACTTCATTTTGATGTATATGTCAAGTGTACATTCTTGTCCAGACCATATACTCTAAGAGCTGGTTTTCAAAGTATATTCTCATGGTGAATGAGTAGTTTATAGGTCTATTTCATATGCTGATTTATCATAAACAATTATCTAATTTCATTGAGTGATTTGGCAAGTATATAGAAGCTAAGAGGGTAGATTTGTGGCTATAACAATTCTATTTTTAATAAGTAAATTTCAGATATGTAATATGTTGGGACTTGAGCCATAAGGAGAGTGTCTTTAGTTGTATTATTCATGTAGAATCATGTGAGATTTATTAGATGAATTGTAACTTGAAGAAAACCTTTCCTGGAGTCTTTATACTTGTCTTTATGAAAGGAAGGAAGGTGCTAGGGTTTGTGAAAGACAAAACCTAGAAGATACTTGAAGGGTTGGGTTTTTTGAAAGACAAAACCTAGAGGATAATTGAAGTGCTAGGGCTTGATTCCATCTGAGAAGGACCTAGGGTTTTGATATTGGTTCCAACCTCATCAAACATCACATGGAGAGTAGGAATTTGATAGACAACACTTTTTATGAATGCAGGATTGGCAGGATTGTAGCTTTTTCCTTCGATTCTATCATGTATGAGAATATGGGAATGGCATTGAATAAAAATCACCAAGACCTTCATGTAATCCAATGTCAATGGTGTTGATTGTTGAACCCCTCGTTCATAGGCTTAGAAAAACTGTATCTTTCACTTGATCAAAAATCCATGATTAAGCATGTCAAGCTTTTTCTACAATATTTTTAAGTCTTGGCCATAATAGGTCTGTAATTTACACTTACAACCAATGTACAAAGCTCAAAAATATACTACAACAATTATGTTATATATGTGCCTCAAATAATAACATTGAATTTGAATATATCCAACAAAGAGACAATATTCCATTGAATAATCAGTCCATACATTGCACAATTCAGACCTGATATTATCAAGTCTTAAGAGGACAAATAGATCACTCTTCACAACCCTCCTATGATGGCTAATAAACACTATATTAGGAGAATTATTTTTCAGGTAGGAAAAGAAAAAACTAGTACATGAAAACAACCTTATAATACAAAATGATAGCCCTGAATATCCCAAAATCTAGCTCCAAATCTGCAAATATATCTTCAAATTTCAACCCAGTGGCCTATGACATTTCTCCACAATGGAGGAAACACATTGCAAATGAGGATCTGCTAATCTTTAGTAGGTTTCCCTCCAACTACCACCAAAACAAAGATTAATAAAATGAGGCCAAAACCTTAGGGTGTTAGCCTTGAAGAGTTCAAATGCGCTTGACATCTTCACCAACATGCCACTTGTCCTATCCAAACATGAGAAATATTTCTTAGATGACTTGTAAGGCTTCTTTTATTGGTGTGACCTACATATGCGTGCACAAAGAGCCTCAAATGTGGAGTTCTCCTCTTCTTAAATGATGCCACATGTGAGCAAAGGGCCATTTCATATGGAGTTGATTGGATGAATTGTAACTTCAAGAAAACCTTTCCTGGAGTATTTATACTTGTCTTTATGCAAGGAAGGAAGGTGCTAGGGTTTGTGAAAGACAAAACCTAGAAGATACTTGAAGGGTTGGGGTTTTTGAAAGACAAAAACTAGAGAATAATTGAAGTGCTAGGGTTTGAGTCCATTTGAGAATTACCTAGGGTTTTGATAGTGGTTCCAACCTCATCAAACATCACATGAAGAGTAGGAATTCGGTAGACAACACTTTTTATGAATGCAGGATTGGTAGTATTGTATATTTTTCCTTGGATTCTATCATGTATGAGATTATGGGAATGGCATTGAATCAAAATCACCAAGCCCTCCGTGTAATCCAATGTCAATGGTGCTAATTGTTGAACTCCTTGTTCATAGGCTTAGAAAACTTGTGTCTTTCACTTGAGCCAAAATCCCTGATTAGGCATGTCAAGCTTTTTCTACAATATTTTTAAGGCTTGGCCATAACAGGTCTGCAATTTAAACTTACATCCAATGTACAAAGCTTATAAATATAATACAGACTTCACAACCTCCATGAATTCTTGGTATAGACTTCGCAAATTTGTCCAAAACTAAACTTATTAGAATGGAATGGAATTTGATCCACATGATATACACCATACTAGGCCTCCAAATATAATGACAAATCCTGAAAAAGGTTCACTGCTAAAAATAGCCCAAAATTTATAGTTATTGCCACCAAATTTCACCCACATACTGTACTCGATACTAGGTCTTTGAGAATGTCATCATCTCTGAAAAAAATCTGTATTTTTAGGCCTTGGGTTTAACCAGCCTTGACTAAGGCCTAAACAATGTTAGAATTCCATAAAAATAGAACCCCATGTTTATCTCTCCAATTGGTATCTTTGTCATCATCTATGAAAATAAAACTTTATTTTTAGTCCTTGGGTTTAAACATCATTGAGAAAGGCCTAAAAAATGTTAGAATTCCATAAAAATAGAACCTCGTGTCCATATCTCCAATTGATATCTTAGACAGATAAAATTCTAAAATAAAAAATTTCCAAGACTAAATTTGAAAATTTAAAAGTACCAATTTCCAAGACTGAATTCCATATTAACACAATATGTATTGTCCCCCTAAAACACTGATTTTTTAATACTCCCAAAAAAACATACGTGACAACTCTGGAAGAAGGTAGGGTTGAAACAAAGCCTTGCAAATATCCTAATAGAGGGTAATAAGTATTCTTTTCTCTTTTCTACTAAAAAATGTCACTACAAATACATAAAATGATGAGCTCGCTATCGAGTTTCCATCACACTGTGACCTTTATGGATTCTAGTTTGATTTCCTTAACCATAGTGGAACAAATTAGGCACTAAGAGAATTCTCAATTCTTACAAAGACAAAAAATCACTTTAAACTACTCTGAGGATAATTAATGATAGAATATATAAATACATATTGTAAAAAATGTAATGGAGCATGGTTGCAGTGGAGTGCGTCGTCTTTTCTCCCTCTCTCGAAGCTAGCTCCAAAAACATTCCTAGCTTTGGGAGCATGCTTCCAAGGGACTACCTACCTTTCCTATGCTAAAAGTTCCTATACTATGTTTGTCATCTGATGACTAGGTTATGCTACATCCCTTCTTTGTCGATCTCCTATGAAATATGCTATGGTTGATCATTTGATGACAATGTTATAAGTTATAACTACTAGGTTTCATGCTCTATACTAAAATAAACTAGGTTTCATATTCCTTACTTACTCGATGAATGAAAATTTAAGTTAGACACCTAGTGCATTCCTTTACATGCAAATGTCTAACACATGAACTTGCAAACTGTCTAATACAAACACATGGAAAATGACTAATGCATGCACATGCAAACTACTAGGGATAACATTATCCCTTCATATCTATGGATGGTGTATCACATATGGATGCATGAAAGCATGCATGCATTTTCCTCACAACTATAATCATACAAATAATGATGCACCCTCATCTACAAACCATCCTGTTGCATTGAACCCAATGTTGTAACCTATCATTCTTTAGTGGATGTCGAAACCTTAGTCAAGCCCATGCAAATGGCATCTATAGTTTCATTTTTTAAAAGCAGTGGGTATCAATTACAACAGTCAACTACACTTAAGACTAGATCTGGGTTTACATATGAATATCAATATTGAAATAACTATTTTGATTCCAAATGGAGAAGGGAGGGGATCAAGGTAGCTTTCCCCAAATCCCATGATGACAAACCCAAGCTCATATATGCTCAACATGGGATTGAATTCCATTTAAATTAAAACATGAGAAAACCATGAGCTTAGTTTTATAATTGAAAACATAAATGGAAAATATAAATATGGAACACTTATTTACTGAACAAGATGGTCCAAGGAAATGTATATGTCACCCCTCATAGCTGCATTTGTTGGACTACAAATTGTTAGCCTCCTTAATGAAACTTATATTGATGGGGATCCCTTAATATTTGTATGATGAGATATGCTTACTCTAGCACATACTCCTAATATTATGTGGTCCATCCTATTAGGTTGTTTTACCTTACGAGCAAACCTAGTACTTCCCCTCCTTCCTTCCTCAATAACAAACATATCTATAGGAAGGACATGTTGGGACTTGCATTTGGAAACCTAGTTATTGCAAATATGTTGAAGTGTGGAATTCCGGGGATTATGTAGTAACTAAAAAAAATTCTAAAAATATTTGTTTGTAAATAAGTAGTTTTTGTCATATGTATGACAAAAAATAGTATAAGTTACCCTTATTCAATATAGGCCCCCTTGAATAAAATTAGATTTATGGTTATCAAGGAAATCAATAGTTGATCTATGGCTGTGGTTTTTTTCACAATTCACTATAGAGAAGGAGGAAGTAAAAATTAATTTTAAAGATTGCATCAATGGATTCATTGGCCATATGATAGAGGATGGCTCAAATGAATGTCTTAATTGGGTGAAAACCAAGGGAATTTGTATGGTTTGGTAGTGGTCATATGTACTAACATTTTTGTTCTAGTCTTTGTTGTTGTTTTTTTCAGCAAGAATTTGTGGTCTTATTTATCCTTTGGAAGAAGTCACATCATACCCTTGAGGATGTAAAAATTATGATGTTCCTCTCATTGTTTCTAAAACCATAAATTGGTCATTTCCTTATCCATGGGAGGAAACTCACCACATTGTCTTATGTTTTTCTCAGGTTATAGGATCCCAAATTATGAATAAAATATTATTAAGTTCAAAAATATAAATTCAAACACAATCATTATTGCAGTTTTCCCTTGGCCATATCACTCTAAGATACAAGTTTTACTTCATTTACCATAACAAGTAAAGGTTTCTAAAGGAATATTCTAGTCATTTGTATTATTGAATACACACACACACACACACACACACACACATATATATATTATGTAGATTACATGTGCCTGAATCATACATGGATTTTCAACAGTTAAGGATTATATGTGTAAAATTGTACCTTACTAAATATATTTGGTGCATCACCTAGAAAGGTTTAGGTTGTAACCATGGTCAATCATACCCATAAGACATCATAATTCTCTTGACACTGAAAGGACAAGCTTCCAAAAGGAACAGATGGCATACCTTGAAAGAGAGAGAGTTAGAGTGTTGTAGGTTAAGGTTAGATACATAGAGTATCAATTAGGATACCCAGTCACATCCCACTAGGATAGGACTTACAAACTAATAGCCTGCTAGGTTAGGCCTTACACAGTCACAATCTACTAGAATATGCCTTACACAGTCACATCCTACTAGGATAGGCCTTACATAGTCACATCCTGCTAGGACAGTCACATCCTGCTAGGATAGGCCTTACACAGTCACAACCTTCTAGGTCAATCACAATTTTCTTGGCCAGGCCTTACAAATTAACAACTTGATAGGATATTCCTTACATAGACACATTCCACTAGGTTTAGCAGCATCCAAGCTAATAGTCCAAGACCATCCCACGACCTATATTAACAGCAACAAAAATGAACTTGAATCAACCCAAAATAGTAACGAGTCAGTTTGATAGAGTCACGGTCCGATAGTAGAGACACCACAAAATATACAAGTCAGCTACGAAAGGTCGCAGATCAAAAAGAGGGACACTACATAGTCCACAAGTCAGATGCAAAAGCTCACATCTCAGTAAGAGGGACACTACAATTGCGTGGTGCAAGTAGTCATTGCAGTGTGAGGTTCCATTATGTGAATATTACTATAATTAGAGCATCCCATAAACTTATGTCTAGGGAATACTAAGTATAACTTTCTCAAAACATGTGTAGGGAGCCTAATATCAAACCAAAATGCATAGTTCTAAATTGTCTCTTAAATACCCCTTTAGTACATATTTAGATTACACTTTCCTAATTCAATGAAATTATATGTTGCTACCAATTTTTGCAATGTAGAAGTTTGTCTTTATAGAAAATATCTAGTACCAAATTACTTGGTACATTACTTGGACTATTTGAAAATTTGAGTAATATGCTAGTACCAAGTTACTAACTCCTTTCATATGCGGTCTACTATAAAGTAATCTTAGGTTGTTTGAAAATATGATTCTTAAAGGAGGGGATTCTAAAACCTCTACATAAAAAATTATGGAGCTTTAGCAGTACCTGTGGTCCCATGGTTTTTTTATGAGCGGGTGGAGTTGCTTGCAAGGAGAAGAAATGATTTGCAAACATTTAAAAACTGAAAAATTATCGGGGTTATATTCCTTCCATTCCCACATATTATTGTTGAGGCTCAAAAAGAGTCTCCACAAATATGTTATAGAAGGATTCATACCACATGCTAAGTATGAAGTTCCATTCAATCCTATCATAATCCTTTTCAAAAAGAAAACATTATTATGACTATCACTTGAGCCAATTGAGCCAATTTGGTCTTTTGTAATTATCAAGGCAACCAACCACTTAATGCTCTTGGCCAATTTGCCAGGATTTTGTTGGAGACAATGAGTAGAGATAATGGGTCCTAAGTGGCAAAGATCAACAAAATAATAACTTTTCTACCAAGGTTCCATTCTTGTTATGGCATGCACCACTCAACTAGCATGTAGTACAAAAGTATAAGGTACAACACAAGGTCCTATAGATTTTGACCAAATAGTTACCCAAGAAATATGACATGTATGTTGAAGGAAATATGTTATATGCACACAACAATGGATACCAAAGACTAGGGTTTAATTTGCACTATAGTCTATCCCACCTGAATGGCATGTGTTAAATGTTATGAAGGGGGAATAGAATTAGATATAAGTACCATGTTATTTTCACATAATTGTTACAACTGAAACCC